>VDFB02101063.1:0-17445 GCA_007258455.2 Sequoia sempervirens
TAAACAAATTAGAATCTCATGTTGCATTAACAAAGTGCATAGGGGTGTTTGCGAGGCTCATACAAATGGGATGGCCTTGGTGAAGAAACTTCTCAAAGTAGAATACTATTGGCCAACTATGGAGCATGACACTTGTGAACTAGTTAAGAAATGTGTATCATGTCAGCAACATGTAGATCTAATTCATGCTCCTGCACATGATCTACAACCCATCATTGCACCCTAGCCTTTCTTACCGGTGGGTCTCAGTTGTCGACGGATTTATCTTCCTCGTTAAGTGGACAGCACCTTCATAATGTTACGCCCTTTGGGCATATTTGCTAAGTGCATGAGCAATTCCTCTCCAGTAATTGGCATTGATTATAATCCTCTGCATATTCTCGCAAATATGGTATCCCTCCACCATCATTCGCGACAATGACAAACCTTTCAAAAATAGTACACCTTTGAAACATATCATCAGCACCATTAGTGTACCCTAACTAGGGTAATGCGGACAACCTAGAAGCTACCGACAAAATTCATCGAATCCCGTAGAAGGTCATCAAAATATTGATCGGTGATTTAGGAACCTCCCTCTACCCTTTTGGGCCTATGCATGCATCCACCCTTCGGTGCCACCCCGCTTTCTTCCTCGTTTGTAACAAATAACCATCTTATCAATTGAAGTTGAGATTCCATCATTTGTCTCTAAGGAATTTGATCATTGATGAAGATGCTGGTGTTGTACCAACTAAGTCAGGATTGAGCTCTGGATGAAACATCATAAGACCTATCGCCGGGCTTATCAGCTTGTCGACTTAGGAGACTAACAAGAAGGTTCATCACGTAATTTCAAGTTGGTGATCTAGTCCTAAAAGAGAAAAAATGTACCCAACAGGATTGAGAAAAGAAGGGAAAGTTTGAAGCAAATTGGTTGGGTCCATATGTTGTCACTGCAAAGTATGGTTCTAGGCAATATCGACTTGCTACACTTGAGGGGGAACCCTTGGAAGAACCCATCAATATCATGCATTTGAAGTGGTTTTATACATGAGTGAGTTGGGTTTCCCTACCTAGAAAAATACCAAAAAAAGTAAAAAATCATGAAAAATACAAAAAAATAAAAAAAGTACAAAAAAAATCCAAAAAAATAGTAAAGAGAAATAATGCATCCTATGGTGAAAACCACCCTTGGTGGTGCCTTGGATAAGTACGATTGGTGAAAACCTTGCAACAGGCGCCATTTGTAGAGGGCTTAACCATTATCTACCTTGTGCCCTAATTTCCTATATGCTTTCACCCATCTTATCCTCATATCCTATCCTAACATCCTATTGCATCAATCTTCCATCAAATCATTCGCCACTTGGTGTACTTTGATTGAGCACTTGGATGGTATAGATTTTCTATCCTAAATCCTGAGCTTCTCATCGCCTGTATATTGGTGTCGTGTCATCGGTATCATCTCCCCATCTAGGATCCTCCATCATGTCTTTTATCATTAGGTTCCATGTCATCTTTAGTCCTTTTTGTCGAACTACGGTGCCTCTGCGCTTTCACGTAGGCAAGGCTAATCATTTGATCAACCCCCGAGGATTTTTCATGTCCTTTTGTGTCAGTTTTCATCTTTCATCCGAGTCTCCATCATCCTCTTTCCACTTTTATCGATGGTCAGTCATCAGACTTTTATCGAACTACGAGGGCTCTACGCCTTCATGTAGGCAAGGCTAATCTTTGATCAGCCCCTCAACCTCTAGGTCTGTCCTTAGGGTGTGTCTTGGGTTTGTGTTGTGTCGTAAAGTATGTCCCTATCCAAATGGTTCCTAACAACAAAATCATTGGTACAAAGAAGTTTGATCTGTTTCGAGTATCCCGAGTCATGTCGATCAACTACTCTAAACTCCCTCTTTGGTCTTAACAGGATGTATCCTTCCTTAAATCAGACCACATCAATCCCATCCGCCCATTGGTCCTATGGCAAAGGATATTTGAAATTTTGTTGTGATCTTTTGGTTATTTTTCATTTTGTTTATCATATGAACTTCCTATTATACCTTGTCAAGGTCGCCACAATCCATCATATCATGGTGTGCTTTGGCTGGTAAACATAGGGGCATATCTTGATTTTTGGTGTGATCTTGTCTTCCTGGTTGTCCCATGTAGTAACCACCAAGATCCCCTTAGTCTTGTCTTACATTGGGGCATCCTTTGTGCTTGTGGTTATTCCAACATCAGGCTCGACCAAAGCCCTTGCGACTTCGGGGTGCTAGGATAACCTTATTGTTTGTTGTGTCAATTTTATGTATTTGACACTAATCGGCCTTGGTTCTTCATACCCTGGCATATCATGTCCTATGCTATAGAAAAATTCAGTGCTCCTAATATGAGAAAATGGCATTAGATTTGCATTTCATTCATTCTCACATTGCATTGCATTTATCCCAATCCATTTTCCCTAGCCTATAGTCATTGATTTTTGGTTGTGCAAATGTTATTCCCCCACCTATTCTTCCTATCAGGGTTCCTATAGTTTTGATAGATGCACTACATCACCCACCATTATTCATTTCATTTCATTGCATTATCTATTTCGTTATCATTCCATTAGATTTCATTATCATCTCATTTTGCATGTCGTTACCATTATCATTTTAAGTTGTTAGATTAACATGTATTTGTTATTCTAAGCATCTTAATCCATGGCATTTATCATTTTCATTATCATCTTAAATTGTTTAGATTAATAGATCTGTTAGTCTAAGCATTTTAATTCATTTTGCTTGCATCCCATTATCGTTTCCATTATCATATTAAGTTGTTTAGGTTAATAAATATTTCTTATTCTAAGCATCTTAAATCCATCTCATTATCATTTCATTTCATTGCATTAACACTTTCATTGTCATGATAAGTTGTTTAGGTTTTCTATTCTAAACATCTCAATCCATTACATTAGGTTCATTTTGTTACATGCATCTCATTACATTACCCTCATATAGTAATCCATCCATAACATTATCCATATCGTACATTCATAATTAACCATTACAATGCCATCCACAATAAACACATCATCTATAGATGCATGTCATAAACACATCTCATAATCTGATATGCATATATAATAATTCACAACTCACATTGCTACCCGTATCACAAACCATTAGTATCATACCCATATCATACATAATAAAATCATAAATCATAAATTATCACATCCTGCATCACAAAGTGTTTGCCATAAGACATATCATCCATATCACACATACCATCATAAATGCATTAACCATCATCATCATCATCATGTACATTCATCATAATCATAATCATAATCATACACATATGCATAATAAATATCTAAAACATCACATAGAAATCATATATAGAGCGTCATCAACGTCTGTCATATCATATATATATTAAAAAATATAGTGTCCATCAAAAGTCCATAAAGTCCATGTCCACAATCCATAAAGTCCATCAAATAAAGTACATGTGTAGAGGGATCATAATATACATATCGGTACATTTGACACGTCATGGTGTCCTAAGTCAATAAAGAATAAAGAATCATGGAATCTGATAAATCATCTATATGAAAGAATTTGTATGTTGACCCTGCATCTATGTACAATATCTGTTGGGGCACCTATCAAAATTGGGACTCTGAACCTGTCCTCATATCCCTCTAACCACTACTCCCCACATTAGATCACTGGGGAGAGTCTGAACCAGGTCCTCAACCATGTGGAGGTGTCTCCCTGTAATCACTATAACCTCGGGTGTGGGTGGCTCTTGAATGAGAGGGTGCTACCCTTTGTGGGACTGCTCTAATGTAAGGAGGAACTCTCTGTATTGGATCAGGTATTGCCCCAAAGTATGCACCCATGTAGTAACCTACCTCTATCCTAGCATCTGCCTCCCCTGCTACCCCGGCCCAGAACTGATCTCTCTCCATTCGGTACCTATCCCTCTGCCCCTGCAATCTCCTTCACTCCAACTCCTAGGCATCCTATGCTAATCACATTGATGCCAGTTGTGCCTCTACTTGGGATGCCTGCCTCACTGCCTCATCCCTCTCTACCTATAGGCTCTGTACCTATGCCTCGATGGTCTCTACTCTCTCCTATAACAATCTCCCATCTCCCACTGCAGCCTCTGCGACCTCTGCCCTCTTGAGGGTCTCATCTCTCTCTCTATGTGTAATATCTGGGCCTAATCCACTGCCTACTCTGCCATTGTCATCGCCTCCTCCCTCTCCTCTTGTACAGTCTCTAGTAGGACCTCCAATTGGCCCCTCTCCTCCTGCAGCCTCTACACTTGATCTCCTAGATCCCCCTCCATCCCCATCACCTCATTGTCCTTATCCAACTGCATTGGCATCTGTTGTATCATGCAATCGATGCAACTCTTGCTACAGTCTATCCACCTTGCCCTGAAGTCGATCTATCTCTGCCTCTACCTATTATAGCCTCTATTGTAGGATGCAAACCCGCGCTTGTGCTCCTGCCAATCTCACTGCAGGGTTCTCTATAGGCAACCCTTGATAGACTACTATGGCCCTGTCCTCCACTATGGGTGCATCCACCTCCATCTCTTGCTATCCTACCTCCTTTGGGATGGCCTCCTCCTATATTGCCTCCTCCTCACCCCTCTGGCCATCCCCTCTCCTCCTTCTCCTTGCCCTCGGCTATTCATCCTCCTCTCCAAATCCCACTGTTGACACAATAGGATCCACCATGGTGATCCTCACAGGTCGACTCTCCTACCACCATGCAGCATACCAGATTGTCATGCCCAGATCATCAAGGCCCCCTCTCCATGGCCATCCTATCAATGGTAGCTACTCCCACGCCTGTTAGGCATACTCTATAGGAATCTACTACCCCCATACTACTCCTGACTCTCAATTGTTCCCCCATAATAGCTGCTACCCTGTGGGGATATCTTGTTGAATATCATATTGTCGAGTCACCCAATCCTTCCTATGCAGCTCAATGATGAAGGGATCCCTCCCTATCAGATAACACCTCGAAAAAATATATTCCCTATATAATCTATCCTCTACACACCAGAACTAAAATCATTGATCAACATATAGTCGCCATATAATGTCCTGCTCTATCAGATCATCCAATAGGCGGTGCCAGTACTCTAAGCTCCCTACGTATCAGTAGTGGAGCATCCACCCATGCTCTCTCCCATACCAAAATGCCACTGAAAGAGAGTAATCTCTCTCTCCAACTATGAGGATATTTGGGTGGGTGACTCTGTTGTGCTCCCACACCCACACTTGTAGTAGAGTGACATGGGTCACACTCAATGCTCATCTATAACATACCACGTGCATGTCTTTGTATAACTGTGCAAGCACGTAGGGTCCCCATGCAAATACTCCCTCCCGTCGCTCCACAATGTGCCTCACAACCTCAATCATCTTGAGGCTGAAAAATCTCCCACTCCTATCGACGAGGAGAATCCCGCTAATCAAACCACAAAGGAATAATAGAAGTGGTGGTGCAACTCCCAGGCAAGTGTCTATGTCCAGCTTCTTCTCTCAGTAGGGAAGCTCTGTAGTATCAAAAACTACCCATAAACTCCTCTCTAGTGGTTTGCTCGGCATGACACTCACCAGGTGTCCTCTAATCAGTAATCTCAAGTGTAAGGAAATTAGAGTAGCGAAAACAATTTCCTATGCCAATCTTGAGAAGATATATTATGAAAAATTCAAAACTGATCTAACAGTTACAAAAAATCTAGAAACACATTCAACTTAAAATAAACAATGCACACAAGATATATGTGGGGAAAACCCTTTCAAGTGAAAAAATCACACTCTAAAGTTTGCTCAATGTATTTCAAATCCAACAACAAGATTACATACACTTGTTGAGCAAGTCTTTTATAGGAGTGCAACTAGTAAACAATGCTGGGAGAATTATGGCAGCATAACAGTACCTGCAAACTCAACACCACAAAATACTCTTCAAGCCTTCAATTTGTAGACCTCTGACTATACAAGAAACCATCTGTGGTTTACAAAACCATGTGCAAAATCTCTAATGAGGCGTATTACCCAAAAAAGCAAGATTTGGTCTAAAATTAGGCTCACATCCACAATATTCTCCCTGATTTTTGACCCTCAAAGATGTCATAAAATATGTCATAATATCTCTAAAAATAACCCTTCCATGATACACTACCATATGGGCATCTTTTGACAATTGATATTTCTATTTTCAAAGCATCGACAATGTGCAACAACTGTAGGAAAATCTTAAATGAATAAACAAATCTACAAAAATAGCAAGGTTGAGATACCTTATTTCCAACATTCTCCCACTTGTTGAATACCTTGCAAGGGCCAAGGGAAACATACCATCATGGATCCATTGCTATGGGCTAAAAGGCCCAGAGACTCTAAACACCACCTAAATTTCAATGTGCTCATGGGCTTAGTTAATGCATCTACAACATTCGCTAGTCTCTACCTTTTCCAGCTTCACCCTACTATCCTCGACCATATCTCTCACAATGTGATACTAAACATCAATGTGTTTGGTCCTAGCATGAAAAGTCAGGTTCCTCGTGTATGTGCATAAAATTGGTCATGTCTAAATAATCCTGACATTTAATTAAATATTTATTATTTAATTAATTCCTCTAAAGTCTTTTACAAGTAATTAAATTTAATTAATTTAATTACATTGTTCATTCATTATTCTCCCACCATAATTAAATAAATTCTTTTTATTTGATTATTTCACATATTTACTTGATTAAATTAAATAAATACATTTTATTTATTTAAGTTAATTATCATCTCTTAAATTTAATTAAATCTTTTTAATTAAATATCTCTTTTTCTATTTTAAACTTTCCTCTAAATTAATTAAATACTTTTATTTAATTAATCTCATAACACATGTCATTCCTTCTAATTTAATTAAATATTTTATTTAACTAAAGATCTTCTGCTTTCTTCAAATCATAATTAGATATTTCATTTAATTATGAAATCTTCTGATTTCCTCAAAATCTTAATTAAATATTTAGTTAAGAAAAATCAATATGCACTCATAAATAAATAATTGAATTAGATAATTCATTATTTATCTTATCAGAATCTTTCCATTTTTCTTCTAAAAAAGATGATTTTTAAAATTATCTCATCTTATCTCTTCCATGAAAATGGAAAAATCTTGCTTTTCTCGTTTTCTTCTATTTTTCTCTTCAGTCTCATCCATCTTCAACTGTTCGATCTGTCAGGAATTATCACAGCCGTTGGTCAATTTAGCCAATCAAAGTCTTCCAAAAACTCTATAAATACAAGTGCAAATACAAGCATTGGTTACAACACACAGACACCCACATGCATACGCAATTACACTAACACTTTTGCATTTTCAGCATCTTTATCAATATCCATATCTTAGCAATAATTTTATCACAGCAATAGCATAATCTTGCATTTTAGCATAGTATGCATATTTAGATCTCATTCTCTAGTAGTCCATTTTGTTGAGCTTGGCACTTGAAGTCTAAGAGCAACTTGAACCAATGAAATGCTGGAGATAGAGAGCAATAAGACGGTTTCGAAGAAATCTGCCATAAGGAGTTTGTTTAAATCTTCTTTTAGTTTCTTTGATATAATGTTTTATTGAATGTGTTTGAATTCATTTATAATTGACATATTTTCACCCCCACATAAAATGGCGCCCACCGTGGGGCCTTGCCCCGATTTTGACCTTTTTCTGTAGAATGTTCTGATAGCTTTCCACGTTCTAGAGTTCGACTTTCAAAAAAAATTCTCATTTTAGCGCATCTGACCCCTTTCTGTAGTGCATATGGGAAGTTAATATTTCTATTTTTGCAGGAAATTTCAGTGCATATAAGGACTATTTCAGCGCTTCTGAGGGTTAAATTAGTGCATTTAAGGACTGTTTTAGCGCATCTAGTCTCATATCATCTAGAGTTAAATCTACACTTAATTTATAGTAGCGCATTTAAGGACTGTTTTAGCGCATATAGGGTTTGTTTCTGCACATTTAGGGCAGATTATAGAGCATCCGTGCTGCATTATTTACATAGTTATATTTGCATTTCTTTAAAGTCGCGCATCTAAGGTCTGTTTCTGCGCATCCCGGGTCTGTTTCTGTGCATCTATTGACTATTTTAGCGCTTATACTGTCTGTTTCAGCACATCTGGGTTGTAATAAAAAAACAAGATTCTGAGTCTGACGCATTCCGTAGACATAATCTTTTCTAGTTTAAAATGAATCAATCTAGGATAGTCACCACACTTTGATCATGCAGTTAAAAATGAACCCCATGCCTATTGTGAAGCAACATCTTCACTTAGTGTAAATCATTGTGGTTTTGGTGCATTAAAATAAATCTGTTTACTCTACTTGATTGTGTTTGAAAGTGGTAGGTGACTATGCTCTCACCCGGTGCAAACTAGGTGATCAAAAAGCCTGACCCACTTTATCCCTGTATAACCTCACGATTTGGTATATAGGAGTATCCTCTCCCCTTATGCACTCATGCAATCTGGGGTGTAAGAGAAACGGTTACTAACTTTAGAAATTGGGCCTGCCTGGGGATTTCATCATCCCAACGCCACTCAAACCGGCAATGGAGCTAAGGCCAAGCTACCCCCAACCGGTATACAAATGTGAATCTTAAGGGAAAACCTAAGATTACGAGTGCGGATGTGTCATACGGACAGAGTTGTACTCCCATAAACCCTGTTGAGCTTAACCTCTTCAGGTTGGAGTGCCACCTAAATAGGTGATTAATCTCTTGCCCCATGTATGGCCACTCGAACCGGGGTCCCGAATTAAACACCATTGTTTTAGTAAACCAAAAACCTTCTATTTGTTAGCACAATACCAGTCGGTGTGAAGGCATCCACACTTTCGTAGTTTGTAGTAGAGGTGATCAATCCGCCATGGGAGTTTCATGGGGATTGGAAGCTTGGTTGGCCTTAGAAGAGAGTGCACTGTAAGGGGGAGCCCGTGCAGCCAAGCTTCTGAATTCACACGCTACTGATATGCGGTTGGAGAAACCCACGTGGAATCTAGTGGATATTGTCCTCGCTTTACCATAGGGTGTGCTTACTTTATCTGTGCTTGGTTACATTCCATTTAATTTAGAGTGTTTGCTATGTTTTCATTTACATTAACTCAAATAAAAGATCATCCGAATTGAACATGAAAAATAGCAACTGAAATCATTCACACACTTGACTTTTTGATAAACATTTTGATATTTTCTCCCATGATTAGAAAGTGGAAATCAACAAAATTTGTCAAGAAATTAGTTTCCACTAGGATCAAGAAACCCAAGAAACAATTAGGGTACAAGAAAACATTACAAAAAAGAGAGTTTTTATACAAAAGTTGACACATCTTGCTTCATTACCGAGGATTTATTCATAGATACCAAGACTTTGTTAGGGGTTTCACTGACGAGTATGCTATAGATCCTTTGGATTCTTGAGCTTATTATCAGAGATTAGCTCTATCTCATCAGCATAATCTTAACCAACCTCTTGAGTTTCATAATATACCACAACCATCTATTGAATATCCTTCACATCCCAGTCAAATCCTTCAGTAATCTTCAAATCTTTCTTCGAAAAACAAAGATCAAATCTTTAAGAGTGCACTTTTCAAACAAATTTCTAATTATTGATTCAACTTCCCCAATAGGATTCTGAACATCCTTCATTATTGGAAGCCACAACCAAAAATTAGAAACATATTCGATCTTATTATAGGATTCACATCTTATTAGATCAAGATATCATCATTATCGCACTTATCAGAACTGTGATATAAGTTTAGAAGAAATTTTCCAAATCATATGCCTATCTCCACAAGATCTCAATACAATAAATTGAAGGACGAAATCCAACAAGAAGGTCATACCCAAAACAATCAAGAAGAAGGTGAAAGCAGTAATCCCCTTTACAGTATAAGTCTTAATCCGCTCTTCATGGGTAATAGAGAAGAAAATCCATTTCACAAATACAGGGACATGAGCAAAACCCATGGAGATAGTGATGATGAACGAGATGAGGAACATCTTAGAGAGGCTGAGCAAGATCCAAAATTCCATAAATCCATAGACAAGATCTTGCAACGTGATAAAGAAAAGTATTTTCTCTATCTAGCTAACCAAGGAGCTAAATTGCCTCATGACTTTGATACTGTGAATTTGAAAAACAAACCTGAAGAAACACCCCTATCTAATCTTAGTGTTTTGACTCAACAAATTAAGGCACTTCAAGGACAAGTTAAAGAGTTACAAGGGGGATCCACCATAAAGAAATATACTCTTGAGGAAATTTGTCCTTATCCTTTTGATCGAAGTCTCAACATGATTCCATTTCCTAAACATTGCGAAATTCCAAAATTTGATCGTTATAATGGGAAATCGGACCCAATCGATCATGTTAGACTTCTGAAACATGACTTTAGAGTTCGCTCAAGAGGACACTTACCTAATGTGCTTGTTTTCTAGGAGTCTTGGAGGTCATTCTATGGAATGGCTATCCAAGATCACACCTCCCATCAAGACATTTGAGGAATTAATCAACCTGTTTATATCACAATATTCCTACAACATCCAACACCAAATCACCATGATAGATCTCTACAAAGTGGCACAAAAACCTGGTGAACCTTTCATTACTTTTCTTCAGAGATGGGGGAGAATGTTTGCTAGATATCCACGTCCTGTTCCTGAAAAGGAAAAGATGATCACTTTCATTAACAGCTTGAATTCGGAAATGAGCTATCGTTTGAACTTACACTGTCCTCCTTCTTTTGAGAAATTGATTGAGGATGCTATAACCATTGAAAGTGCTTTGGTCAAAAGAGGAACAATAAAACTGGACAAGGACAATCCCGGCTCATCCAATCATCATAACAATTAGGACAAGTCTAAATTTTGGACCCGTAACAAGAACGTAGTGAATGATGGTGTTGTTAATGCGAATAATGTCTTGACTAAAGAAATTGTTCTCAGTGCTCCAAATGTTCCTCATAACAGCAACTACCACAATGTCAACTCAGTTGCAAATCAAGGAAATAATCCTCCTCCTCCGAGGAACAATCAAAATTCTACTCCCAATCCAGGGACTGCCAAAAATCAAGGTTATCAAGGAACCACTAAAAATAACAATTCCTTAGGGAATACCTCAAATGCAAACCCACAACTATTTTCATTCTTCTCGAATAGAAGAACTTATACTCCATTGGGGCAATCTTTGGAATCTGCATTGAAAGAGTTGATGGCTAAAAATGTCATTACCTTGCCACCTCAATGAAACTATGAACCCAGTGTGAAGCCTCCATCATGGAATGAGGCACACTATTGTGATTATCATCGATGCAAAGGTCATCACACAAATAACTGCCAAGCCTTGAAGAATACCATTCAAGACTTAATTGAAATTGAAAATGGCACCGTCACAATAGAAGGGCATCAACAATCAAATGAAGATCACCAAGAATTTCGCAACCCTTTGCCTAACTATCAGAAAGGTGAGTCTTCAAAAAAAAATGTGAATCATATTGATGATCCGATAATTAATCATATCTATACCGACGATGACTAGGTCAATGTTGTAAAAGTCAAAGAAAAAATGGAATATAGGGAGGTCAACGCAATGACTAGGGCACAAGCTAAAGTTGTCTTAAAAGGTGCCTCTTC
Source organism: Sequoia sempervirens (assembly GCA_007258455.2). Taxonomy (NCBI): domain Eukaryota; kingdom Viridiplantae; phylum Streptophyta; class Pinopsida; order Cupressales; family Cupressaceae; genus Sequoia; species Sequoia sempervirens. The sequence goes on from VDFB02101063.1 coordinate 11,707, forward strand.
GAAATCCATTAGACCTCCATCTCAACATAAATATGACCTAGTCAACCAACTTCGGAAGACTCTTGCTCATATTTCCATCTTAGAACTCTTGAAAATTTCCCCAACACATAAGGAAATTCTCAAAAAGGCCCTTAGGGAAACAACTGTATCCACTGATTTGGATGTGGATCAATTTCAAGCCATGGTAGGACACTTGTCCTCACCCACTTGCCTCTCATTTTCCAAAAAAGATGACGTTTCCATAACTCATCTGCATAATTCATCATTATACTTAGAGGTCATGGTTCACAAGTTTTGTGTCAGACGAGTTCTAATAGATGGAGGTGCTGGCTTGAACATATGTACCATGAAGTTGGTTAAAGCTTTAGGATTTTCTAAGGATTCCATTGATCCCAGAAGAAAGATTACTATAAAAGCCCATGATGATGAGGAAAGAGCATCTAAAGGTTTAATCACACTACCAATCAGAGTGGGACCTGTCATCAAAAATACTTTTTGTCAAGTATTAGATAGGGATCTGGCATACAACATCTTGTTGGGTCATCCTTTGATCCACGAAATGCAAGCTGTCCCATCCACATACCATCAATGTCTCAAGTTTCCTTATGATGGGCAGGAAATCACGATACCAACTGATAAATCAAAGGTCCAAACTTGTGCCAACATCAAAGCCAACCAAAATACGTTGGTTCCTAACAATCGAGAAGCTCGTGCTAGTACTTCTCTCACGATTGACACGCAAATTTGTCAGGTAACCAATAGTTTTGACAAGAAATTGAAATTCAAAGACCATGAAGTCGAGGAATACTCCCTCTATTTGGCTAATTTACCTACATCACCTCGGTCCCATGGACAACCTTCCATTGCACAACATCAAATATCAGCAGCATCGACATCAACACAACCACCAATAGAGCCAATTACAAAGTTTAATGGACAATTCATCAAAGAAGAATTCCCCATAGAAGATCCTCAAGATAAGGAAATTCTAAATTGGCTCTATAAAGATGAAGATGAAGCAGTTTTTAATGTCAAATTATCAACAGAGAAATATGGAAAAGGGTATTCTATCATGTAGAAGATGGGCTATGATAAGGGTCCCATCGAGAAAAGAAAAGGAGTAGTTGAACCTATTAATCCTCCAAGACTTGCTGCAAAAGATAAAACCGGATTAGGTTATGATACTACCTCAAAAGATAGAACATCCAAACAACTGCATGGCACTGTCTTCACATTGCAAGAAGGTTCAGACTCAAGAGAAGCATGTTTGGCAACAATTCAGAATTTTGTGGATAATAGCTCTGACACAGACTGTTGAATATGAATGGGACACCATTTACAATGATGAATTCTGGAGGGACAAAGAGGTTGATGTAATACACCAATATGCCCCAATTCTAATCGAAGGTCAAGGTTCAGAGACCCAAACACGAGAATCCAAATTACAAAGTCACTATGATCCTAATGATATTGAATCCAATTTAAATGAACAAGATTATCAGGAGAACAGTACCATCATTGATTTACCTGATACCTCAGACCCGACGGTCAACTCTATCATGACCCTAACCATTGCCGATTTCACACAACCCGACAACCCATTATCTTTGATCCATCCTGATCTCATTGATTGGTATTTATCCAAACCTATCAATATACCTATGTTTCCAAGTGACAAATCTATCATCAACTTCCTTTTCGAATATGACACAAATGATTGTTCCACCAGTGATTCTTGGCATAGTATTTAATTGGGAGAGTGTCAATTCTCCTAGCTGCAAAAATAAAAATAGAAAAGAAAGATCTAATGGTGAAAACCAGAATCTGGTAGTATTAGATCAAACAACAAATAAAATAAAGAGCGTATCAGATGGTGAAAACCTTTTTGAGGCACCAGACGATGGGAATCTTGACACTCTCCCAGAGCACTACCATGAGCGATCACCTATTTTGATTGAGCCTACAAATGCTGTCGATCTTGAAATTTTAGATAAGCCAAGGATTTTACAACTAGCTGCCTCACTGATAGAGAAAGAAATACCAGAGTTCATGTAATTTCTAAGAACACATCAAATCAACTTTGCTTGGTCTTATGCAGACATGCTTGGTCTTGATCCTGATCTTATCATGCATCATTTGTCTATCAAATCAAGGGTTAAGCCTATAAAACAAAAACTCAGAAAGATGCACCCTCATGTTGCATTGTTGGTTAAAGAAGAATTAAGAAAAATCCTTGATGTGGGTTTTATAAGATCAATCGACTATGCTGAATGGATCTCCAACATTGTTCCTGTATCCAAGCCAGATAAAAGTGTCAGAGTGTGCACATATTTCAGAGATCTTAATAAAGCATGTCCTAAGGATGACTTCCCACTTCCAAGCATTGACACCATAGTTGATTTGATAGCTGGCCATGCCATGTATTAATTAATGGATGGTTTTTCTGGTTACAACCAAAACAAGATTGCACCCGAAGACCAAGAGAAAACAACTTTCACATGTCCATGGGGAACTTATTGCTGGAACGTCATGCCTTTCGGTCTAAACAATGTTGGGGCTACTTACCAAAGAGCCATGACTACGATCTTTCATGACATGATGCACACATTCATGGAAGATTATGTAGATGACATATTGGCAAAATCATACACTAGAGAAGGACATCTGGAAATATTGTCCAAAATATTTGCAAGACTGGAGAAATTCAAAGTTTGCCTCAATCCAAAGAAATGTGTTTTCGGAGTTACATATGGAAAACTCTTAGGATACATAGTATCAGGAAAAGGAATTGAAGTTGATCCAACCAAAGTACAGACAATTATGGAAATGCCTCTGCTAAGGAACATCAGTCAATTGAGATCATTGCAAGGACGACTTCAATCTATACGAAGGTTCATTGCACAATTGGCCAAAAAAAGTCTACCTTTCACACATCTACTGCATAAGAATGTTCCTTTCAAGTGGGAGGATAAGTGTGAAATAGCCTTTCAACAAATCAAGCAGTACCTGATGAACCCACTATTTCTAGTACCACCAAATCCAGACAAACCACTGATCTTATACATTTTCGCAATAAAGACATCTTTGGGGGCATTGCTAGCGTAAGAAGACTCTACAAGAAAGGAATGTTCAATCTATTATATTAGCCACACATTAACAGAGCATGAACTCAACTACACTTTCATTGAGAAGGCTTGCCTAGTAGTGGTCTTTGCTTCACAAAATTTTTGACACTACATGTTAACTCATACAATTAATCTTGTTGCAAAGATTGATCCACTCAAGTATCTGTTAAGCAAGGCTACATTAGTAGGGAGGCTAGCAAAATGGGTTATGATCTTAAGTGAATTTGACATCCATTATATTGATCGCAAGGCAATCAAAGGACAAGTTATTGTTGATCAACTAGCTGAAGCACCACTACATGCAGAGCATCCCATGCACATTGAATTTCCAGATGCTGATGTCGTCAATGCTAAATCAAAACAACCATGGTCTTTATATTTTGATGGTTCTTTTACCCAACATGGATTAGGGGCAGGCATACTCTTTGTCACCCCTCAAGGTAATACCATTCCTCGGTCATACAGGCTAATGTTTCCATGCACCTACAATATAGCTGAATATGAAGCCTTAATCACCGGACTGAAGATTGCATTGGAATGGAGGATCACTAAACTATAGGTCTATGGTGATTCACAGTTAGTCATTAATCAAATCAATGACGATTATCAGACCAAAGATGACAAACTGTTGCCATATAAAAAAGATGGTTGATGACTTCAAGAAGTACTTTGTGGACATCAAATTCACACAAATTCCAAGACTTGATAATAAAGCAGTTGACACCATGGCCATGATCACATCATTGCTACAACTCCTAGAAACTCAGGTTCGCTATGAATTTCTGGTGGAACAATCATTTGCACCTAACTATGACACACCTGAAAGCCAAATCATTTGCCACTTGGTGGGATCCGATTCACCTTGGTACAAAAAAATTTATGCCTACCTAAAAGATGACATCTTACCACCTGATTTATCCCGTAACCAAAAGTGAAGTTTTATCCGCCAATCCTCCCGCTACACCCTTATCACTGACACCCTTTATCGCCATGGTCTTGATGGCACTTTACTTCGATGTATTGAATGTGATGAATCTGACAAAGCTTTACAAGAAGTTCATGGTGGCATTTGTGGTACTCATTCGAGTGGACTGACCTTAGCCAAGAAATTGATTAGAATGGGCTACTACTGGCCTACAATGGAGAGAGAATCATTCACTTTTGTGAAAACATGCTCAAAATGCCAGATTCATGGGAATCTCATTCATGCTCTTGCACAAGAACTTCAACCATTCATGCCAACCTGGCCATTCTCTCAATAGGGGTTAGATCTAGTGGGCAAGATTCATCCTTCCTCGTCAAACGGACATAAGTTCATCATCACAACCATAGAGTATTTTACCAAGTGGATTGAGGTAGTACCTCTAAATAAAGTTACTGAAAAACAGATATCATCATTCATACTCAACTATATTATTTGTCGGCATGGCATTCCCAACTCCATTATTACAGATAATGGATGACCTTTCAAGAATCAAGATGTTGATGAACTTTGTGAGAGGTTTCACATTCAACACCTTACTATCCACAAAGGAATGACCAAGCAGAGGCCTCAAATAAGACTATACTAAATTTTTTATAGAAGACTGTGAATGATTCAGGGAAAGATTGGCATGTTCAACTCAATCCCATCTTATGGGCCTATAGAACCAGTATCCACATGCCAACAGGAGCAACGCCATTTTCTCTTGTCTATGAAGCAGAGGCTATATTACCTCTAGAAGTTGAGATTCCCTCACTTAGAGTTTCACTAAAAGGTCTCACAACAGATGATGAGTACAGAGTGTCCTAGCTCCAAGAGCTAGAACTCCTAGATGAAAAGAGACAAAGAGCAGCTGACCATTTGAAAGCATATCAACAAATGATGTCTCACAACTATAATCACAAAGTAAAGCCACACACCTTTCAGGTAGGTTATCTTGTTCTGAAAGAGAACCCACGCAATCAGCAAGACAGAGAAAAGAAAGGAAAGTTTGAACCAAATTGGCTAGGTCCTTATGTGGTTATTGCAGTCTATGGTTTAGGAGCTTACAAGCTATCAATGCCAGAAGGGGACTTGTTTGATGAACCTATCAACAACATGAACTTCAAGAAATATTATGTTTAAGTCAGCTATCATCATCTATAAAAGTCCTGAAAAAATACAAAAACAATAGAAAAAGTCCTTAAAAAATACAAAAACAACAAAAAAAGTCCTAAAAAAAATACAAAAAAGCAGAAAAAGTCCTGAAGAAATCCGAAAAAAATCAGAAAATGTTCTGAAGAAACACAGAAAACAGCAGAAAAAGTCCTAAAAAAAAAAATTCATAGGGTGAAAACTTGGCAATAGGTAGTCTATTGACAAGAAAAATTCAATAAAAATAAATGGTGAAAATTTGGCAAACAAACACTATTTGTAGCTCTCCATCTATTAGTTCATGTTTGACATTCAGCTTCTCAGCCTTCATTTCATGCATCTTTCCATTATCTAAGGGTCACACCAGCATCATGCTATCAACATTTCCCTAGAGCGATAATGTCTTACCATGGCTTGATTATTGTACATATTCATTTCAACAAGTGGTGTCAATACTGGGGGCAAAAATGTTGACATACTGGGGGCAATCAACTTTCA
>VDFB02101064.1:0-25947 GCA_007258455.2 Sequoia sempervirens
TTGCATTTTTGGTAAGTTGAAAGGGGAAATGTGCGCCAACCTACAAGAATGTATTAAGCTATAAAACCATTAAAACTATTAAATGTGTGCCAACAAGAATGTAATAAGTGCTTAGCTATTCCAATATGTATATGAAACAGAGCTGACTAGGATGGAAACGTATCTAAAACAACATTAATGAGATAGAAACAACAATAGTAATGATAGGAGCATAGACAAAGCATGGTACCTTGGGTGGTATTTTTCATTCCTATTATTCACAGTACCTTGGGTGGTATTGTGTAATGAAGAAGCTCCCTTTGGAATCAAATATGTCCAAGAAAATCCATGAAATCCAATATAAACTCGAGCTAAATATGTAGTTATTAAATGTATTACATGTATTGCAGAATGGACGATTAAAAGGAAGATATCTTTTAGTTGTAAAAGATTCATATATTCAGATCTATTTCAAGTGTTTTCTAATGAAAGTAACAGAGACATGAAATAAGATCAATGCAATGGAGGTCCTGCCTCACAAAAATCCTACTCTTCCTTACCTCTCTCTAAATATAGTCTCCTTTCTCAAGTACTGGTTCTTCTAACCAAGAGTAAATGAATGGCGAAACTACACATCAATTTATGGATATTAAAATGAAATCAATCAAAATGAGGGGCTTTAGAAACTTTCATAAATGTTATTTTAATAAATAGTTAGAAGTAAGCCAATACACGACAAATGTGAAGAAAAATATATGAGTCCCACGGTGGTGCCAAAATGTGAAGACTAAAATCTACATTGATCAAAGATTGAACTATATAAGTTAAATTAGTCAATATTGAACAAATGAAATAAAAGCCTTCCCCATGAAATTGTTGAGCAATGTAAAGGAAATGACAAAATTATCAAACTAACATGAAACTACAAGCAAGATGAACATGAAATCTATTCCTAAACTACTCAAACCATCATCCCATAGGGGGATTGGTGCTACTTTGATGTGGAAAGTAACCCTTTCCCAACCCCTTTTGATAAGATTCTTGATGTGATGAAAAAAATGTGATGAAGATGCAAAGATGCAAGTGATGGAGATGAAAGTGCCTATAGCGAGAATGCTAAGATTGTGGATGATTATGGCTTATATCTATAAATTGAAGGGTTGGAGAATGGAAAAATGGGAGGAATGTGGAACTAAAGGAGATTCAATAAGATTGTGACACTTGTCACAAATCCAATGGGTGAAGTTGGAGCACATTTTGGAGAATGTGCATAGTTAATGCATGTGGTTGAGGATTTGAGAGGTGTAAGAGAGATTAATGCATGTGTAAGAGGAATTAAATGAATATGGTTGAAATGTTTTGGAGGGAAATTGTTTGGGCAAGAAATTCAAATAAATGGAGTTAATGAAGGAATATTCCACTAGAATATGCCTTTGTGAGGGAAAATGAGATAATTAGTTAATTTAAAGAATTGATTTTCATGTGCAAGTCGGTGGGTTAGTCAGTAGTTTAGGTTTGACCCAGGTTGAGTCAAAAGCTAGAGGATGGGTAATGATGATTAGGGTTTAATTAATCCAGAATTAATTAACTTGGAAGAATTTAGGGGATTTGACATTTGATTTAAATGATTTGTTTTATTTGATTAAAAGAATAATTTGATGTTAATTAGTTAGATTTAGATGCATAATGTTGATTAGGATTATTTGCATGTCTATAGATAGATTAGTTGTTGTTGTGATTGTATAGGTGGATTAGATTGTTGTGGTTGAAGAGGTGGATTGTTTAGATTAAGAATGGTATAGGTGGGTGGAGCCATATTTTGTTGTTGTGGTGGCATGTTAGCATGTAATGGAAGATTTTATGGTTTAGGAGGAAGATTTGACCTTGTTGAGGTGCATTATGTGACCAAGAGGATGCATATAAGTTCATTAATACATGTGTTCTCCATGTACTAGGTTAAGAATTATGAGTTACAAGTGGAGTTGTAAAAGGATTGGTGGATTATTTTGCAAGGTTTTGTGTTCCCAAGAGATTGGGTTTGGGTTGATTTTGTTGGGATGTCATTGCTTGTTCCATTTGAGATTGTTGTCTACATGATGGATTGTCAAGTGGTCTTGCTTGAGAAGGATCACTTGTTTGTGCAAAGAATCTTGTAACTTTTGGTTGTATGGTAGGTTTAAAGACTTATCTAACCACTATATCCTCATCTCTACAAATAAGGGTTGGATCCTTAAGATTTTCAACATTATAATCAATGGGTAGTTTAGCACCATGTTGGGAAAGCCTATAGAAGTAAGTGTTTGGATCAAAACTAAGAAATTTTTTCATGACCTTTAAAATTTTGGGGTTTTGAGTCATTTCTAATATCATTTCTTTGATAAGTTCTTCATTGGAATCCTCTTCTATATATCCATCTTGTCCTCTAGTGGGTTGATTCCTATGTTGATTGGTGTAGTCTTGATGTAACATTTGGTTGTGGTGGAGGATTAGCATTTTGTGATTGAGGATTTATGATTGATTTTTGTGGAGTAGAGTACCCCCATGGCATTTCAATTGTAGTGCCAATGTTTGTTTTGTGAACATTTTTGGTGTTTGGAACATTAGTAATACTAGTATTGGATGCCATTTTCTTCCTATGTTGTGATCTTGTTGTTGTCATAAAATTCCCCATAAAAATAAAGGATGGAAATATCTAGAAGATAGGTATGTGTGATGTTTTTTTTTTAATTTTGATTTCAAAATTGAATTTCAAAGGATGTGTTGATAAGTCTTTTGGATAAAATGGTGATGTTAAAAGTTGATATGAGATTTGGATGGTTAAATTTTGGACAAAAGGATAACAAATTATATTTGGATTTTGATGTTCAAAGATGATGGAACTTGATGGTCAATCCTTTAGACAAAAGGATGACAAAGTTAATTTGATTTTACTAGATCTCAAGATGTTAATGAAAGATTGGTTGATGTCTTTATTTGGACTAGACTCATGAGTACATGAAAAGAGAGATGATGGTGATTTGTAAACCTAGGAGAAGGATAGTTTCACTAAGTTAAAAAGCTCACAACATATAGGTAAATGAGATCAAAAGATATGAACAAATTGATAGATTTGATGTTTGATATGTTGATTTCCAAGGATATTTTATGTTTATCCTAAAGGATGTTAAGGATGATCTCAAAGATTGATGTTGATTGATATTATTGATGTTTTAAAGATGTTTGATGTTTATGCAAAAGACTATGTTGACATTTCCTAAGAAAACCAAGTTGAAAGGATAGTTGTGATGTTTGAGTATGTAAAGGACTATTCAGGACTGTTATGACAGACATTTATAGTTCCAACTTGATAAATTTATGACAGTTTTTAGATCAGAGAAATTTTAGGTCTAAGAAGGTTAAATATTTCAAAAAAATGTAGTAGTTTAGGAAAACACATCATGCTGCCCCTAGATAGATGCAATAATGCAGGTAAAAGCAGCAAGATGTAGAGAGTAGACACAACAATTTGGGCAATAGCAATAATATGATAATAGGAAAACACAATAGTTTGAACAATAGCGACATTATGTAGAAATATTTTTTGATAGTAAAGCAAATGTAGATGCGACAGAACATGTAACAACGATAATATGCAACAAATATACATGATAGCTTGTGCAATAGCAATAAACTAATAATAGAAAAACACACCAATTTAGGCAAAGGCATCTCTGTGCAAGAAAAGTTCTAACATAGTACAATGAATGTAGATGTGGTAAAGTAAGCAACAACAAAAATATATGTGTGGCACTTTGATTAGCACACCAAAGATTAGTGGGATGACCAATAGGAAAACCAAACTCAACCATCAACTGTCGAAGCCATAAAACCTCCTAACTAGCCAAAATAGTGCCTCAAAACTTAGCCTTAGTTGATGATAATGCAATAGCAGTTTGCATCTTGCAAGACCATGCAATTAGAACAAAACCAAGACAAAAGACAAAGCCAGAAGTAGACTTCCAATCATCAATAGTATCAATACCATCATTAGGAGCATCAACAACATCATCATCAACAACAGGAAACAAAACATCCACTATAGAAGAACTGGGAAGAAGGGAGGTAGAGGCCTCTAATGGAGAATCTTTCAAAATGAAAAGCTCATCAAAATGAATATCATGATGAAAATGTTCCTCTCGAGTGACGAGATCAAACAAACGATGACCCTTCACATCCTCACAGTAGCCAACGAAGATGAATTGCTCAATCTTCTTCTCCATTTGCTGGAATGAATTTCCATGCATCACTACTAAATACTCTGAAGTATGAGACCTTAGGATTGACATGAGACCAAGCCTCATCACGAGTCATATTCCGCACTACCTTTTGAGGAATACGGTTCTAAATGTAATTGGCACAATTGATAGCATTTTCCCAAAAAGCTGGAGCCATGGACCTATACTCGATCATACAATTGGCCATCTCCCATAAGGTTTTTTTCTTCCACTCAAACACACCATCATTCTAAGGAGTGATAGCATTGTGTGCTGAAGAAGAACACCTTGAGCTCAGTATAGAAGTCTTGAAACATCTGATTGACATACTCCCCCCATTATCTGTGTGAATCTTCTGAAGGAAATTTCCTGACTGCTTCTCCACAAATGCAAGGAAGGTCATGAAGAAATGAAGAACCTCATCCTTGTACGTCAAAAAGTACACCTAAGTGCAGCAGGAGAAGTCATCAATGAAGGTGAGCACATACTTGGCCCTCAAAAATGAAGGAGTGGGAAATGACATAAGATCACTATGCACCAACTCAAGGGGTGTCGAAGCAAGTGTAGCCATACCTTTTGGAAATGGATCTTGATGATGTTTCCCAAGTACACAACTTGGGAAAACCCCATCAGAACAAGAGATCTGAGGTAGACCAATCACCAAGTTTTGTGTGCTCATCTCTTGGAGATATCTATAATTTAGGTTCCCAAACTGCTCATGCCACAACTTATAGAATTTGCATGAGCAATAAAGGATGATCCTAATGAAGGCTCAAATCAATTAAACTTATACATGCAATATTTGTGATCAACTACTCTAGTAGCAACAACCTTCTTAAGATTCTCCAACTCTTGAATAGTCACATCACTAGGAGAGAACCCAATAAGCCTTCCATCACCATGCTGACAAATTTGATAAATGGAGAGAAAATTCTATTAAATATCAGGAACAAGATCATCAATACAACCATCCTACACTTGAACTAATCTTGTCCCTAAATAGGAATCTAAGAAGAGTCTCCAACTACAATGTGAGTAGTATGACTATCGAAGAGAGAATCAATAATATCTGCATCATGAGTCATGTGATGTGAGGCACCTGAATCAAGAATCCAACTATCATGGGTAGAGGACAAACCTCTTGTTGCAAGGGATTGGCCTTTTCCCAAGGAAGAATACTTTGGCATGGCGATTTTGTGCTTCTTCATAGATTCCTCCAATGTTGCGAACCTTGCAAAGCAATGTGCATCATTATGCCCTGACTTTCCACAAAAGGAACAATTTTCCTTCTTCTTCTTAGACTTGGAAGATGATTCTCCTGAGTTAGAAGAAGAAGGAGGTGTAGTATTTTTATCATTCTTCTCCTTATCTTGGAGGGATGCTCACCACCTTGAGGATAATCTTTCTTAGGCTTCTTCTTATTCTTACCCTTTCCCTTGGAAGATTGAGCCATCAAGGCATGACTCCTAAGAAGAGCATCCATTTAGATGAACTTGGCTTGCTCCTAAGCCAATCGATCACAAAATACCTCTAAAGAAGGCATTTGATAAGAATATTCCATAGCATCCATGGTAGTATAGAAGGTGGAAGAAAATACTTGAAATGCACCACGTAGCTTAGATAGGATCAAGAAGATACACTCTTTATCTATCTTTTCATGACCACATCCTTTCAATTGTAGTAGAATCAACTTGAGTTGTGCAAGGAAAACCTGAATCTAGTGGGAAAGGCATTTTGAGAGAGAGAAGTGAGATCGACTTCAAGCTGCAAGATCCTGAACTGATTGACCTTTCCACAAAACTCAACAAGCTTATCCCACATCTCTCTGGCTATTGTACACTCCGCAATATGAAATAAAAAATTATCAAAAACATGGAGGCCTATAAGTACTCTTGCCTCAACCATTTTTTTGTGATGGAAAAAATTCTAAAACTCCTTAGTGAACTTGAGTTTTTTGGCATCAAACATTTTCCAAAGACCCTGAGATTGCAACAATTGTGTCATCTTAAGCTTCCATGTGTGATAGTTGTGCTGAGTAAGTGGTTCAATATTTGATTCTAACATAGTGTGCAAATGAACACAAAAAGACAAATATGCTACTTATACCCACCAAAATGGTTAAAACCAGTAATGTGCAATCTCCCAAAAAAAAATTTTCCAAAAAAAATCCAAATTGAAACAAGAAACTAGCAATAGATGGAAATTTTTTTGGCTAAAGCACTTGCAATTAATGGAAAAAAAATTCAAAAAAAAGGAGTACCTCTTTCACACCATGCAAAAAAATCACCACAAACCATCACCAACCTCTCCATGTAAGAAGAAACCTTCCCACACAAGTAGAACCTCTCCACGATCTGACAAGAGATAACAATACCTCAGCGAGCCTTTAGCCCATTCAATAGATAGAGCGTAGGTGTATAAAAAGACTGGTTTTGATGTATTTCTCACCAATGTGAGATTATGTTTTCTAGCCAAGTTAAAACAAAGTGAAATTTTTCACGCACAACAAAAGAAGGAAACCCTAAATAATATTTCAGGGGAAACCTTAGGAAAAAATGCTGAGCAAAAGTGAAAGAATCCAGACAACTAGTAGTGTCTCAAACAAAACAGTGCTTAGAAATTATGCCTGCTTTTTTAGAAAGGCGGATTAAATTTTCAAAACACCTTCTCTTCACTATACTTGTCTTTGTAAAGCTCAAGTTTCATTAGAGTGGAAAATGACTGATCATTCTCCCCCACCAACGCTTCTAAAAAAATTCTCTGGAGCACAAAAGGTGACAATATCAATCTTCTCTCAATGTACAAACATTGGTGACTACAAACTAAGGTTGCCTCCAATCAATGATTCATAGGAAAAATGACCCCTCCAATTAAGCCTCCAATCTGCACTGCGTAGGTCTAGGAAGACATCCAACAGGGCCTCCAAATCACACCTCCAAACAACAAAGGATCAGGCCTTCAAACAATAAATGGCCAACAAAAAAGAATGTAGCCTTTGTCCCACCGAAACGCAGCCTGCTTTGGACAGGGAGAAAAAAGCTTAATGCCACCAGTCTTCAGCATAAAATCACACCTCTCTGTAGGATTAAATCATCCTTCCATATTAGAATGAAGAAAAATGCCTCTACTCCCTTATTGTAGCCAACAACAAAAGCTTGCAATAGAGAAATAAACAGACAATTTTCACGACTTCCACTAGAGGAAATACACATGCCTCAAGTCACGCCTGGCGAAAAATCTTAGCATGGAAGGTGGTTGTAGAAGACAGGCCTTGATACCATGTTAGAGGCAAGCACCCAGGTGCAACTACACACCAAAAGAAACCTTCACGAACGAGAGAAGCAACAAGAGAAGTTATTTCACTAGGACTGAAAAAAAATGAATTGAGATGTGTAAACAATGTACAGGACATGCCTCAAAAAGGCACAAGAAGATCAATAAGAGAAGGAAGGTAACCAACATACAAAAAAATTAAAATACAGTTATAAATTATTAAATGCAAAACTACCCCTATGTTAACTTAAGAAAATGTGAATGGTAAAACCATTCACTCTAACAGGTGAAAATGATAGAAAACAATGTTAAAATGGGGATTAGTAATACAAATGATGAAAATGATGCAAATGCACTAATTGAGGATGAATATGATGAAAATGCAATATTAATGATGTGTGATATGAATTAGGCAATTTTGCATGTCTACAAGTTGAAGCATAATATTATTTTATTTTATATTTTGGTGAACCTAATGTGAATTAAACATGCAACCCTCCAATCGGGGTTCAATTTACACCAAAAATTTTAGTTAAGATTTTATTTCCCTTAGATTGTAAATCAAAATATAATGGAATATTTAATATATATTTTTAGATTATAATATAAAGGACTTTAGAATAGGATATTCATATAAACTAAATAAGAAGAGAAAAAGGGATAGAAGGTAAAGTCTATTCAAAATTTGATGGATTTTTTCAATTTTAGATCAAGAAGAGGAGTTGGGACTTTAACTGTAATTTTGGTATTTTTTTCTTGGGATCTATGTTAAGTAGAGAAATTTGTTCATGGTTATGTCTAGTCTATTGTAGTGGTATTTGTACAACTATGGTACTTTCCTCATACTATGGGGGCATATTTTGTGGGTATGATGGCACACCTTTCATTTCCATCTTCTCTTAAGAGGGCTATCTTCATAAGATCCTCTAAAACCTCTCCTCCAAATATCTCTTCACATCCTTTCGATCTCTCCCCAATGAAAATCCTTTTCTATGTCAATTAGGAGATCACCTCCTCCTCTTTTCATATCCAAAGGTGTGAGATGTATCATAGTTAAAAACTTCATCAATGGTTTACATCATCTACTCCTCTCTCAACTATTTCCTCCTCCTCCTCCTCCTCATCTACTAGTACCATGGAATTAAATTAATGTTGCAATATCTACCCCTCATGTGGTACCCATACCATACTCTATTACCATGTCAAACATGTAGGTGGCAGTATCTACTCACCTCCAAACTATAGTAACAACTACTCTTATTTAAAAACCATATAATAGCTAGAATCATTATATTTTGCAAACAATGTAGATCACTAAATTTTCCTCATCTCTAATTTATCCTCGCACCTCATACCATCAATATTTATTACCCTAATATGATACATGAATCTCCAACACTCCCTAATATATACCTCTGATCATATAGATTATATTGCTTCCACTTTCCTAATCCTTGTGTATTCTATCATTTTATAGAAAGAGTCTCATTACATGTTGCTAGAGGTAATCCATGTGTTCTAGCAACTACAATTTTCTCAAATACACATGCCTTCAACAATGTACCTTCCATAATACACCTAAAATTGAAAATCAATAGATGGATCATATCATTCTATACTTGTGCAGTAGCATGCAGTATCTCTCCTAGGAGAAGATTGTCATGCACTCAGGTCCCTACTCCTAATTGCATGTATCAAGAATTTAGAGACAAGTTTTATACAAAATGTACTCTAAACTTACTTTGCTTTGATGATAATTAGTCAATTATGATACCTCTAACCTAGGAGATATGTTATTATTAGAAACATGTTTTGGTTAGTAAATTTAATATTAAGTTAGTGTTAGCTGAGTAGAATAATGTCAGTAAATTTATTTTTAAGCTAATGTTGTTTGAGTAGAAGAATTGCTCTTTGGAAGGTAATTGGAACTTGGATTGCTACAAACTATTTTACATGTTCTCTATGTTTCTAATAATAAATCTAACAAAACACAAATAAAATCAAGTAAGATATCCTTTAAAAATCAAAGTGTTTGTTCATATTAGTGTCTCTTATTCATAATAAATTCTCATTTATCATAATAAAAATGTAAATTATATGAAACAAAAAATGACTTACAATAAGATGATCTTAAATAAATTAGATGTTGAATTAACTTCTCTTGAAAATATTACATTATTATTGTATAAAATGAACAATCATATAGTCTAGATAGATTTTCCTAAAAAAAATTAGAAACAAGCAAAATCAAAATCCAAGAATGTTTAAACAATTGAAATATTTTAAAGTAACTTCCATAGCCTTGTTGTAGGCTTCTTGGATTACATCCATGCTCCCGTTTCTCTCCAATGTCATTCTCCAAAGAAGACGTCAAAGCACTATGATCATAGAAAATTATGCGAATAAGAGCACTTTGAATAACATTACTAACTCCTTTTAAATGAACAAGTATTTATATGGCTCAAAATTGTGCAAAGCTTTAGGATGAGAAAAAGATTATTAACTGCTTTTAAATGAACATTTATTTTCTATGAGATTGGTCTTTTGTATGGTGTTTCACCTATTTTTATTTTACATTAATTTTTACATATTATTATATTATAATTATATATGCTTAATATTTAGTACATCTTTTATGATTCAAAATTTGTTTATAAAAAAAAATTATTTATTTCATATTCTAAGCCACTTTTTTCAATATAGAATCAATTTCACATGTGTAGATTTAATCTTTAAGATTTAGCTATTTACATGCTTGCTTGTTATCTATTAATTTTCAACATGATCATACCTAAGAGAACATATCTTGTAGCAGTCCAATAGCCTCCTTAAGTTATTTCTAAATATTCTCAATCCTTGATAACTAGCATGACTATGAGAATTGGGTAAACTATAAACCAAAACTACACAATCAACAAGATTGAATCCTCACATCACATCACATATTTATACTTGAAAAAATAATCCAAATTTATGGATTCGACCTAGAAATAGAGACAATCCATTTTGAGATTCTAGACATTAAGCACGCCCACATTACAAGCATTTCCACATCAAATCATTAGAATCAACACCTAGATATTCTTCATCATTTTTAGAGCCAAGTATCATTATCCATCATATTCTTTCCAAAAAACATATATTTGTAATTATTATGATTTATCATACCCTATAGCCAATTTTTAATCTAGATAAGTCTATATATTACTTGTGTTTATTGATGTTTATTTAATTGTTTTAGATTAATTTTAGGGAAAGGGTTTTTTTCTTACATTTTTTTTAATACATTTAATCTTATACCCGTAAGTTTTGACCTAAGCACTATGCCTTTATTGCTAGTCAGAGTTTCAAATATATCATTTTTTATAGTAATATCATATTACTAGTGTAGGATTATGTTGCATACAACCCTATATATTGCATGTTCCTTTAACATTTGAGGCTATTATATACACATAATATGGTGTTGTTTGTGGCTCATATATTTGATTTGTGTAATCGAAAAAGAGGTTCAAAGTTTTCATACAAAATATTTTATAGTTACAACTGCATTGAGTTTACATTTGATTATAAGATTTCAGCGATGGGTTTTTTGTATGTTCATGAGACACCATCAAAATTATATTATTTTGATTGCAAATTTTAATAGATATATTGGAATTTCATTAGTTTGCCTATTAATAGAATTTCATATATTTGTGTATTTGTCATCATGTGGTTTTTGATGAGCTTATAGCTTCACCAACATATTTCAAAATTATGATAATATTTATAAATTGTGTTATCTAGTAAATTGCATAGCAAAATTTATAAGAAAATAAGAATAATCCACCCCTACCAAAGCATGAATCTCAACCTATTGTTATCACTTGAGAAAGCACAGAAAACCAAACTGCGCCATTCTAACATTATTCTAACAGGTTTTAAGCCTATGGCTTCTTTTATCCTTATACGCCAAATGGAATTCTTTGGATGATGCACGTCAGGTGTTTGAGAAAATGCGGACAGCCATAATATTTGGCTCTGATGAGTAAGGATGCTTTGAGACAGAATGCAACTAGAGGAAGTGCAACCCAAGGAGTTTACCTTGGCTACTGTGCAAACTTGGGATTCCTGCAATACAGAAAGCAGCTTCTCAGATGTGGGTTTGTGTTTGTGGGTAGTGCTCCTCTCGACATGTATTGCAAGTATGGAGAATGCGCACCTTGTGTTTGACAAAATGCCTCAAGGAAATGGAATGCCTTAATTGGGGGATGTCTGCACAATGGAAATGTAGATGAAGCTCTTGGGCTATTTCGGCAAATGTCGGTTTCATGGAGTGCAATTATTGGGGGATATGTGTAGCATGGGTTTATTGAGATGTTCCAAATAACAGGACTTATGGCTAATCCTGCGATCTTTGCCTCTCTTCTCCCTGCTTGTGCCAACTTAGCAGCTCTTAATCAAGGCAAGTAAGTTCATCAAGACATAATTCAGAGTGGATTTCCTGTGTAGAAAGTGCTCCTGTGGACATGTATGCCAAATGTGGGAGTTCAGATGGAGGGTTCAAAGTATTCAACAAAATTCATAAACGAGAGCTGGTTTCATGGAATGCCATGATTTTTGGGTGTGCCATGCACGGGTGTGTGGACGATGCCCTCAAACTCGTCAGGCACAAATCCATCCATGAACAACATACGTCACATACATAACTCTGCAAAATTTATCCATTTCAAACCAGTTTACAGAGTCATATTTTAACACTCTTTGTCCATGATGTACGCCCTCAACATGGAGTATATTGTATACATATACACAAATAATGTCTGTCAGATAAATGATTAAACGATTGGACATCCTAAAAATATGACTGAATCAGTCAATATACAGTGAAAAATAATATTATAGAAACAACCTAAACCATTAATGGAACTGCCAGCTTATGTATTGTTTCGAAAGAAATGAGTGTTGAGTTAACCGTGCAACAAGAACAACAGAAAATAAAAACAGAACAGCAATAACAATTGCAAGAAATTGACACAGTTATTTACCGTGGTTCACCATTAAATGGCTACATCCACTAAGGAAAGGAGGTCACTCTGTTTTATTGATTAACAGCAAAACTTGGTTACATTGATTTTCCATCCTCTGGCAAGTGAAGAGGGCATGGGAAGAGGAAAACAAAAGGACAGTGATGGTTGGACTGAGGAATGAACAAAAGAATAAATAGTGTACAGCATGCAAGACTTGCAATAAAGAAAGGCGGCGGGTGGGATTCCATAAACAGCTAATAAGATTACCCACCCAGACACTAGAATTTCAGGCCCATGTGATCAAGTCTCGATGGAAAGGAATTCCACTGGAGGGCAACCAAGCAGATCCAGAAATGAAGTTATCAACTATGAAAAAACTGGCCTCCATTGTTTTGATAACTCTATAACCGCCCCACCTTACTCGCCCGTCCACCTTTGAGTCGGGTCCGGTGTTCATATATTCTCCATAATACAGTCACACTTTCCTGACCAAAATCTTGCCACCACTCCAGCCAGCCGGCGGGTTGGATTACGTCGCCCAAGAAGCTCTGAATGATGACCGTCCGCGAGAAAAATTTACATGACCTTCCGAGATATGTCGGGAAGGAGGATCTGACTGGAGCGAGATCTCTGGAGGCCACAATGGTGCAGTTTTGAATTGAAATTCCAGTGTTCTGGAAGGGATCACTTCTGCCCTGAGCTGTAATGGTGTTGGTCTGATTGGCCATCGGTGTTCTCACAACAATATTGCAATTCTGCAAAATGGCAGCTGCGTTGCCCAGATGAAGTCTACAGTACCGTAGATATTACAGTCTCTGTAGAACTGGCGGAGGGCTGGGCTTAAACATCACACACTAAGCTTTGACCGCTTAGGTGGATGTGGGCCCATTCTTTTTACTAACGTCCATTCCCATCCGCTTCCGTTCAAAAAATAATCGCCGTTAACATTTGAATTTGAACGCTATTCCCGCGCGTTGGATTGCATAAAACAAACCGAATGGAAAAGAGGACTCTCATCTTACCTCGTCGCTGAGGTATTTTCCTGGCCTTTCTTGCTATATGCAAATGGTTTCTGCAGCAAGTAGAAGACATGGGCGTCCTCACGATGCAGCGCAACAAACAGATTTTCATCCTGATTCGTTTTATTTGCCAGCGTACTCCTCGCCTGTGTCAATATGGTCTCAGAGCGGAAATGAGCAGCCCGACTTCACCTTGGAGAACAGTTATTATGCTAAGTTGAAATCAGTGTGTTCGCAATCAGGAGGAGATAATAATCTATCGCGGTTGGATGCAGTCACTCCTATCGAATTCGACAACTACTATTTCAAGCCATTGATGAACAACAGAGGGCTTCTGAATTCTGACGAGGGGTTGTTTAGTAAGTGGCGAGAAAAAACAATGGAGACGATGAAATTATGTGCAGAACAGGAGGTGTTTCTGAAGCAATTTGTGGAGTCAATGATTAAGCTGAGAAACATCAGTCTCCTCACGGGTAGTCGAGGGCAGATCAGGGTCAACTATCCCTCTGTACTGTAGCATTCTATTGAAACCCACTTCGTAATGCTTTCCCGCCATGAATGAGTAAGAGGTCTAAGTATGAGTTTATTTTTTCTGTTTCAGCGGAGTATATGCTACCTAATATTTCTCATGTCTTTGTCCACTAAAATAATAATTTGTGTTTTCCAATGAATTTTTTTATTAAAATTCTCCCTTTCTCTATTTACATTTTTGTAAATTATGAACATGAAGTTTTGTCACTTCATAAAAAATGAATGAATGAATTTTCGTTATATTATTTGAAATTTTTAAAATAAGTTGATTAAGATATTTTATTTGTCCATCATATTTTAGAGTTGTAATTAATTTGTATTTTAATATAAAATTGTTGGAGAGTTTATCTTCAAAAAAAATTATGTTTAAATCATCAAAGTTGACTTAGTTATTAACAAACTTATAATATTTTAAAAATATATAAATCTTTATGAGATGTCTCAAATATGACTTATTGCATTATAAAGAAAATATTAGCTCATTGAGGCAATAAGGTCAATAATAAGAGGTGGTAGAAGGATCTAATATAACCTAGACTAGAGAATCTACTAAAAATGACATAATCTAACAATCCAAACTTGATTAGCACATACAAAATTTCATATGGAAGAAAAAATTAAATGTTTTTTTTTTTTATAAATAAACTCTCTATAATAGAATACAACTTTCTTATAGAAATACATTGTGTTTTGAGGACCATAAGATTTTTTTTGTAGCCTATAGCTTATCACTTAAAACCTATCCTTCAAGAAAGCCTTCTTCTTAGATAGATTAGGCCCTTTTATTAGTTTTCTTTTATTTGTCCTTATTCATTCTCTTACTCTATTCTTTTTTTACATCACTTTATATGCATCTCCTTCATTGATCCTATTCTTTCTTTTTATCCAACACTAAAGTTGTCAATCCACAACCTACAAGTAACTTCCATGGATAAGAAAACCCTTATTCTTTCTTTTGCAAGTCATGTCACTAACCAATATCTCCTTAGTACACAACCCTTAGCAAAGAAACACACACCTTGATTTCAAACAATTAAGAAGGAACACCAAACACACACATTGCCAAAGGAAAATAGCAAGAAAATATCTAGCTAAGAAAAGTTGATTCAAGAAAATACTAGGTTAAATGCCACACACAATATGAATGTGAAAAGTTGTAGCAAGAAATGATGTTAGCTTGCCAAAACAACACAACCCTCCAAATCAGCTAACACTTGAATATAAAAGTGTTTGTATTAGACCATAGGAAATCTTCACATATCAATTTAGGCACTTGTGAAAACTTGACCCAATGACTTCAAGGTTAGAATAAGATAAAAAATTCCTTTAACTAGCAAGACAATCATTGGAGGTTAACAAAAAAGAAAATAAAATGATAAGGTTTGTAAGAGATCGTGATATTTATAAGTGATTATATTGAATAAATCAATGATAATCGAGTCATCCATTTTTTTCACATATAACTTATATCATAAACATTTGTACTAGGCTTTATAGTACCCTATCACCAAGGTAATTCATTTATAAACACACACCTAGTTGGCTTGCAACATGAGACATAGCTCCTACAACATAATATATAGTCCTTGTAGCTTTGTACATAGATTTCATATCATATTTATTGAAACAAGCTATTTTAACTAAATATTGATCTATAATAGCTTCATTTAGGATTGAAGCAACTTGAAATATGTTGTAACTTATAGATTAAAATGGTCTTGATAATATAAAATCCTTGCATCCATATTATAGAATTAGTTAAAAAAATAACTTTATAAGAACCACCCAACAAAAATCACAAAAAACTAAAGCAAGAAATTAAAAAACAAAAATTCCTATTTATTTTGGTAACATAAGATTTTCTTATGGACTCAAATGCTCCTACATCATATGTTCCAAGTCAGAGAAATATACCATGAGTTAAGGCTTGTGAAAATTTTACAAAATATAAGCCTAATACTCCATGCTCATCCACCACATATACACTCATCTATATTATGTCATCTATCACTCATCCATATTAGCTCTTTTCCCTTAATATTTTTTTCTCAATTAGGAATCTATCACTACCTCAAATTCATCATATTATCTCTTTGGAAATAAATGTACACATTCTTTTGTTAGAAAAATCAAAGTTATTCATTTCTCTTCACTTATTTAATCTTCATAGTAATGGAACAAATCATCAGTTCATCAAAATTTAAGGAAATGTCAACTCCTAAAAATTCAATCATATAATAATTTGATGTAAACTTCCTTAAGATATTACATTAATTTCAACATGTTGTAAGTTCCTTGAGGAAACATCTCTTTCTACAGACTAGCTAAAAATAAGTCTCCTACAAAAAATTCCTACTCTCATCCTCTTGAGATTAGGATGTGTAATTTCCACCTCAATAGCTCTCACCTCATCTTAGTGATGTAAGACCAAAAGATTTTTTTCCTTATTTTTTTTATCAATTTTAAAATTTCATTCTTTATTGCAATTACCAATGATGTTTTTTTAGATTAACATCGAGGTTTATTGATCACGTATTTGGATGTGTGTGTATATTTAATATGTTCAAATGCATGTTATATTCCAGTACTATTATTGTACTTGACATGATGTTTAGGAGGATTTTCATAAGGGTGTGTGGATTATATGCATGGATTTACATACATATGGGGATTTATAAATTATTTCAAACACAATTCTAAACTTAGGTAAAATACAAGATGAATGACACCTCTTTTAAAAGGAAATTAATTTGTAAGAAAAATTAATGACCTTTTATTTTATTATTCCAATCAAGTGCCTAAGGATTTGGAATTATTTGCAATATTGAAGGGTTAATTTTCACATATATGATCAATATTTTAGATTTAGAAATATATTAGAAAATTGATCCTAACAATTAATGTTATAAAATGTAGAATTTCAACTCATAACCAACATTAAGATAGCTTGTAAACATGAAATATTATCCTTAAAATATTAATATGCAAGTTTGGAAATCCTAATCTAATTCTAAACTAATTTGTTCTAAAAGTAAAATATAATCAATAGTGAGGAAAAGAGAGGCTTTAGAGAAAACAAATTGAAAAATATAATATTTCTTCCAAATATAAGTTGATGTAGTTGCTATGACCCCATAATGACAATCTTGAAATGAATATATGATATTTTTTACTTGTGAGTATATTTTGGATACTAGATGACAATATGATAGTTCCATAACTAATAATCGTCCTATTTTAAATGATATAGCAATATTATGATCCATTATTCATTATCCTATATAATAGTGTTGGTGTTTGACACTTATGATTTCTCCTACTACATTTAGGAATGACTCGCCATAAGATACAACAAGATAAATCTCACATTATGTTGTTGATACTACTATTAAAATAGTAATCCTTCTCTTACTATCTTAGGTTATTGCTAATGTTTCTAATGATTACAATAATGTGACAAGTAAAGATATTTGGGTTAGGCCTATGTAATGTCCTCATTCAATATTCATGACCTACTAATGAAATATTATGACATGGTTAACTTTTTGTAATGACAGGTTAATAGGTTGATAAATTGATCCATGACTATCATCATACATACAACAATTATTTTGACTCTTGAGTAAGTTTTTGTTTGATTTGCATATACCCATTTCTATTATTCTAAAAACCCCTACCCACTATATTATATGATTGGTTTGAAATAATCAATAATCCACTTTCATGCTTGAAGAATAGGGCTAGGATAATTTAAAGTGACTAACCTTTACCCACAAACATCGCATCCCTCCTTATGGTTGACATAAGCCTTAAGTAGCAATGCCTAGCTTTAGTTGATAGGATCTTAGCAATAGACAACAGCCTTGAATAAAATATTCTAGCCATGAATTTTTGAATTTATTAATATGATTCTTGCACAAGTTACCCATGTTTCTAAAAAATCTAAATCAAATGCATACAACTCTCTCATGGAGACAAACCCAACTAGTTTTACTCCCATTTAATTCATTAAAAGATAACTTAGATAATTAACATATTGACTACCCTATTTGATTTACCAATTTATTTACTAAATAAAATTAATAGATTAAAATAAATGCAACACTCTTCAAGTTATTTTTAATAAATTTTTATATTGGTTGTTAATAAATTACAATGCAAGATGATCCATGTATGGGTAGAGAATCGTGCCCCCAATTCTTTGGTGCTTGACCAATAGCATAAAATTCTTGGTTAGAAAAAAAATACTTCCTTTTAGATTATTTTATATTTTCAATAAAATAAGTAACACAAGCTTACCCTTTTGGCTAAAAAACCTCATACCATCATCCTACTTACATCACATTCCACTTGAAACATCTTACTAAAATTTGGTAGTGTCAAAACCAGTTGATTTATCATGTTTTCTTTCAAATTTGGAAAAAATAATAAGGAGGTTTTTTTTCTTCACATAGGATAGGTCCATGATGCCTACAAATATAAATAATTCATTAAATCCTTTAATACACCTTCTTTAATGAAAATTTTAAACTTTTCTAGCCTCATCAAGTCGCTAGTTTGAACTTCATACATGCAAATTATTGTGCTAAATATGATCAAATAATTCTTCTTTATATTAATGATCGTTATAGTAATAATTTGGTGTAGACCCACTACCATCAAGAATGTTGAACTCCATTTCATTCCTAATCCTATGACATTCCTACAAATATTTTTACTATAGATAATTCAATACAAGGTATACATTTATCATTGTTGATTTGACCTTGGCTTCAAAGGGTGGAATATATCCCATATACACTCTTTGACAAGTTTTTTTCCTTCACTTAGTATAGGTCCATGACAATAATGGTTATCAATATTCCATCAAATCCTCTCATGTACCTTCTATAAGGAACTTTTCAAAATTTTCTAGCCTTATCAAGTCACTAATTTGATCTTCATGTGCAAATTGCTTTGATAAACATGATCAAATTCCTCATCCTTATAAATGGTACTAATTTGGTGCACACCAGCCATTCTAAATCCTAAACCATTCCTACAAATATTTTCATCATATACATGGATACTAGGTATGGCATTATCATAGGAAGACCTTGGGTTCAAGGGATGAAATCTATCCCACATACATTATTTGAGGAGGTTATTTTTATACACTTAAGTAGGTCCATGATACTAATAGATATCAATAAGGAAATTTTCAAAATTTTCTAGCCTTATCAAGTCACTAGTTTGATCTTCATGTACTAATTGTTGTGACAAACATGATCAAATCTATCTTCCTTATATTGAGGATCATTGTGGTACTAATTCAAATTATGCACACCTACTACCATCAACAAGGTGGATATTCATATCATTCCAAATCCTAAATTATTAATACTACTTGATTTTCATCATAGACAAGGATACTAGGTATAACATTATCATAGGATGTCCTTGGGTTCAAAGGATGAAATCCATCCCATATACACTCTTTGACAAGATTTTTTTCTTCACCTAAGATAGGTCCATGATACTAATAGATATAAATATTCTATTAAATCATCTCATGTACCTTATTTGATGAACTTTCCAAAGTGTTATAGCCTTATCAAGTCACTAATTTGATCTTCATGTGTATTTTATGTGATAAATGTTATCAAAGACCTCTTCCTTATATTGTTAATCATAATGTTACTACACTAGTGCACACCTACTAGCATCAAGAAGGTGGACCTTAATGTCATTCCCAATTCTAAACCATTATTACAAATATTTTCATAATAGACAATGATACTAGGTATAATAAATGATCATAGGATGACCTTGGTTTCAAAGGATGAAATCTATCCCATATATAATATTTGAGGAGTTTTATTTTCTTCACTTATTATATATCCATGATAACAATGGGTATCAATACCATTAAATCCTCTCATGTACCTTCTTTAAGGAAAATTTCAAAGTTTCCTAGCCTTATCAAGTCACTATTTTGATCTTCATGTGAAAATCATTGTGATAAACATGATCAAATCTAGCTTTCCTTATATTAGTGATCAAAATGGTACTATTTTGGTTCAAATCCATGACCATCAAGAAGGTGGACCTTCATGTTAATCCCAATCCTAAACCATTTCTACAAATCTTTTCATTGTAGACAAGGATATTAGAGGTATAACATTATTATAGGATGACCTTGGGTTCAAAGGATGAAATCTATCCCATATGTACACTCTTTGAGGAGGTTTTTCTACTTCACATAGGATCCATAGAAATAGAGGATAAATGATTATATGTTTATGCCTAATATGAAGGTGAACAAGATGATTTCCATCTTTTTAATTGATGTATATACATCCCTAAAAGGATGCAATGATTTGTTTCTAAAGTTAATAATTTGAATTGCAAAATGATAAATATTTGTTTGTTTGTTTATTTATATAAAATTTAATTTTTAAACATGGATAAAATTAACATGTTAAAATTAGTACACACAATTTTTTTTAATTATAAATAGAGGTGGTTCACATTGCATTCAAATGAGGGCCAAATACTAATATATTAATTTTTATTAGAAGATTTTTTACAAAATATTCAACCCCACCTAAAATTGTTCACCTTAAAACCCCCCACCTCAAATGTCTTGTAACACCCAAAAAAAAAAATTCACCCCCTCCACCTGATGAGGTTCACTTGTGAGAAGCTATAAGTGAAAAAATAATTATGCTACAAGAAACAATTTATTAAATCTAAAATGTGCCTAATATGCCCCAACATGTAGCATGATTTGTATCTTCAATGCAAACAATTGTTAATTAACTCAATTTAATTGATGTGAATCTAGAGAGATTCTAACTTTGGAGGGCAGAGAAAAGGAAATTCTATTTATATGAACTATTGTATTGATAGATCCTTGATTTAAATATAACTAAAAAAATTATGGCCCCATACTCTATTGAACCTTCCACAAGTCAACCTATCCCTCCAAACAAAAAAATAATTTCAATTAAGTGGTGTAGTCAGCCTATTTCTCTACTTTTATCTATATTACCTCCTCTCTACCACTCTTTCTCTTAATATCTCCACCTTCCTCCTTCCCTCTTTGCCTTCCTCCCTCCCACCTTCCCTTCTTTCTTCTCTCTATCTCACCTATCCCACTCTCTCTCAATATCTCTAGGTCTTCCTCCTTCCCTCTCTACTTCTCTCTATATTACCTCCTCTCTCTCTCCTTCCCTATCTACTTCCCTATATCCCTCTCTCCCTCTCTACCTCTCCCTCCCTCTCTACCTCCCCTCTTCTCTCTCTTCCTCTTTATCTCCCTCTCTCTTTCAATCTCCCCACCTTCCTAGGTAGGAGTAGCTTTTATTAGAAAATGACATGCTCATTTTTTTATCAACTCTAAGTGTGTGATGTAGGACATCCCTAGGTAATGTGGTAATCTTGCAGTGCCATTCTAGAAAAGTGGTTTAGTTTAGTTATTTGTTTGTCTATTAGTTTGTAGATAGTATTTTGTGATGAAGAAAGTTATTGTATTTAATTATAACTTGACATTGGCTTTCAAAGTTTTGGGATTAGTCAAATTTGTTATTTTGGAGTTTCATGTTAATGTCTAAAAATAATTTTAAATGAGAAAAAGATAAAATTGGTACAAGAGTGTCCACCACGTGGATAATTGTGAACAATTAGGATTGTTTTCATGTGTGGCAAGTTATTTAGAATTGACAACAACAAAATAATTTTTGTAAGGATGTATTAAACCATTTACAATGAGTGTTGAACACCATGAGGATGTTTATCCACCATTTAACCACTTAAATATATAGTTGATGACATGTTACATGTGGTATTGAAATTTGTTCCATCTTGTGGCCAACGTAGATCATTAGAAAAAAATATGGATGCTATATATATATATATATGGATCAAAGAAAGGTGTGTGAAGAGGTAAGGAAAGAAGTTGAGAGGTAAAACATAAGTAGGGTGAGACTATAAGGTCTCAAATAAAAATTGTGAATAGAGAACAAGGACTATGAAGTGGAGTATAATCCAAAGGGAAATACTAATACACCATAGTGAAGGTAATTAGACTAGTGTGTAATTATGAGGCCATATTTTAGTGTAATCTATGTTTGAATTGTCATAGTAAGTGTAATAAAATGCCTGTGACCTAGCATGTAGGAGAGCCTATTACAAAAAAGTGAGAAGTTGTAATAATGGTGATAATAATGTAAACTTAAATAAATAAAAATATGTTGTTTTTATGAGATCTTTGTGTTGTGTGTGTATTTTGATGTTAGTCTAGATGGTTGAGTATTCCTTCATTGGACCCAAGTCTAGCCATGACTATATCAAAAAGCCACTTAGTAAAGCATCTTTTAGATATATAGAAACTATACATAATCCTTTTACAAAAACTAAAATCAATTATAAAGAGGAAAATAAGTTATCACAACACTAGCTTGAATGAACACCTCATCTATCAAAGCAAAAGGTGCCTCTAGTGGTTTTAATTTTTTATCAAAATAGGTAGGGTAAACCAAACAAGCAACTGGAAATTCTTTTAGGTGACTATCATTTTCTCCAAACTATAAGTTTGTATTTTCACCATATATGGAATTAAGATAGCTATAGGAGATGATTTATTACATCATAAAACACATCATAAATTAACTATACTTGATATATGAATATTAACCTCAAATGACAAACAAAAAGGTATAACAAGGGTCACTAAGTCTCAAATTGGTTTTAGATATCAAATGACAAAGAAGAAGGTATAACAAAGGTCATTGATTTTAGTTCCTTTATCTAGACGAATATAGTCTTAGATTTAAGACCTAGGAATGGAACACTCAAATGGACAAACAAAAGACCAGGCTTAAGAAAAATAGTAAAGAGATTGGATATAATTTTTATCTTTCGCAATGGATTCCATAAAATGTGAAATAGTCATATGCTTGAATTTAGATCACTCCTAAACTTTCCATTACCTTTGCAAGTCATGGAAGATCATCTAAACCCCAAATGCACCTTCCATGAGAACATATTTCTTTGAGGCATTCTGCCAAACAGTTCACGTGCCTTATCTATGCTTCCACCTTCTGCATATCTTGCAATCATGGAATTTTGTCAAACAATTCTTAGAGCCATCTTGTCAAAGTGCCTTTTCTAATCTTACACATTTTGCATACATGTCTACCAGGGCAGTTGCAGCTACAACATCTGTCAAAACTCCTCACCATTTATCCTGTGGTGGATGTCAATACCCTGTTCCAAAGCTCCCATTTTTGCATAGGCTGGGAGGATACTGGGAAAGGCTGCGAAGTTTGGATTTACACCAGCCAATCGCATTTGGTTGAAAGTTTCTAAATTCTTTTCAACAGACGCATTTTGTGCATAACCTGCAATCATAACATTCCATGAGACCAGATTTCTTTTAGGCATCCTGTCAAACAGTTCATGTGCCTCGTCTATGCTTCCACATTTTGCATACATGTCTACCAGAACATTTTCAACTGTGGTATCTGACGATTATCGCGCTTCCATTATACTTTGATGGATGCTCGTACCCTGTTCCAAAGCTCCAATTTTTGCACAGGCGGGGAGTACGCTGGCAAATAAAACTAATCGGGATGCATATTTGCTTATTGTATCGACTGCATTGTGATGACGCCCATGTCTTCTGTCTGTTATAGAAACCATTTGCAAATAGCAAGAAAGGCCAGGAAAATACCGCAGCGGCGACGTAGATGAGAGATGCCCTTTTCCATCGGGTTTGTTTTATGCGATCCAACGCGCGGGAACTGTGTTCAAATTGAAACGTTAACGGCGATATGTTTTGAACGGAAACGGATGGGAATGGACGTCAGGCAAAAAGAAGGGCCCACACCTAAGCGGTCAAAGCTTAGTGTGTGATGTTTAAGCCCAGCCCTGGCGGAGGGAGTGAGCATACAAGGTGTTTTGGAAGCCGATGAAGTTGCAGCGGTAAAAGGCTGACATATCAGCCCCCTCGTGAAACTGACGGTGTGTCTGTACAAACTAATCTTATTTTTCTTTCTCAATTCTGGAATTCCAGATCTTGAGATGAAATATACCGAAGGTTGCAGAGCGGAAGGTGGTGGAGCCATCCATGACACTTCTGTGAGATGCAACAATGGTCTGCCCGCGCCCATCGCCAACCAACATAACATTGGTCTTGTGCTTGGGAAGATCCACATTTTCTCCGTAAACGCCAGCTTTGACATGGATAACATAGCGCTCAGTGCTATAAGACGACGCGTTCATGACAGCCTCTGCAATGATCTTGTACTGCCCGCTGCCGTCTTGAGCCACAGTTGCATTCACCTGCAACGCAGCATTAGGCACTTGTAACAGCCCCCGATCTCTCGGGTACATCCACCAAGGAGGAAACCCATACCCGTGCCCTTGGTAAGGGTTATATAACAGAGGACGCGGGATGTGAAACCTATCGTCATCAGGAAAGAAAATTTGGATCGTGGCCAGAGCAATGCTTAAGAATTTTCCCAGGAACTGATAATTTCCCTCCACATCGCCATTTACAGTCCCGGTCAGCTCTCGGAAGTCGTCGAGGCATGTCTCTACGTCTGTGAGAGCCGCGCTTAGCCATGTCTTGACATTTGCAACCTGGGCCTTGGAGGGATTGACGTCCAAGCCGCCCATTTCTGCCACCGAGCGGTTGATGTGATCCACAGCGTCTTCGAACAGATGAGCACAATCTTCAAAAGCCATGCCTTCTGCAGAGTCCATTTTCTTGGGGGCTCGTTGGACGCTCGGATATGACAACAATTCGAAACACAGAGTGCCGGGTATAATGTTTTGTTGCAATGTCGAAACACAGAGTGAGAGTGCTGGGATTGGGATTTCCCTCCGCCGCTCCTGCGAATTCCCATGGACGCGGCCACACACACAAATATTACCAACGTGAATACAATCATTTTCGCCTGCCTTGCTGAACAGCTGCACAACCTCATTGTGAAAAACAACTAGTTGCAGAGCAGAAATCGCTTTCAAATCACTTTCAAATCGCTTTCAAATCGCTTTTTCATATCGCTTTCAAGAAGTTAAAAAGATGTCAATATCATTGGGAGTTTGAACCGAGCGCGGGAGTCCTTATATAGGAATTGCGCAGAGATTCAAGACAAGATTATTAACCGCCAAAAGGGTCGTTAGATCGGAACAAGATAAGATTATTAACTGCTTCTTCTTGGGAAATAGCTTCACCTTGAGTTGAGTTAAGCTTATAGTTATTTGTATTATGATGATAAGAAGATAAGAATGTAGGAAAGAACTGTGTTAGACTAGATAAGAAAGGATTAAAGTACACCAAGAGGGTTGGTGTTAATGAAGAGGTAGAGCACATTGTGGGGGCACTTCTAACAAAACTAATAAAAATAAAAATCCACTAGAAAAAGAATTGAACATGCTAGAGGAGTTACAACTCAACATCATATGATAATTCTCCATAAACAAAGAAACTAGGGTTAATTACACATATCTATATTATAGATAAATTTGAGAAACTCTAGCCCTTCTAAATCAATAATAATAAGTTCACAAGAGTTTGCAAGATAGGTTGAAGAATGTGTGTTACTTAATGATAAGAGAAGGAAAAAAGGTTGCAACACTTAAATTTGATCTACAATTAGCCCTACGATGCTAGGGCGTATTTGATTTTAGAATTTATAACAGGTGGGATGACTGTATGAGATAGACGATTTCACTTACCTATTATTCAAACTAAGTGATAATGAAGAACACGAACCTTGGTGTAATCACCACTATAAAGATAACAATCCTACCCATATGAAAATGTTTTAGCTAAAGGATTGGTAGAGAGATATTTTGATGACCATGGTTATTGATAGTCAACCTATAGAA
>VDFB02101065.1:0-79238 GCA_007258455.2 Sequoia sempervirens
TATCTAATCTATACAAGTTTCAAGAATTCCTTTTTGGAGGCCTTGAAGAATGCATGTGAAGTGTGGTAGTTGAGATAAACATCTACACAACTCTAGCATCACTAGCAATTGTTTTGGTCCAACCAATTTTCCCATGTCCATGAGTGCATTATTCATGGCATGCACACAACAAGGAGTTCATCAAACATATTTGTAGGTTACCTCAAATAACTTCCCTATAGCTTTGCACACATGACCCGCATTTATCACTACTTGCACCACATTTTGTGGCCAAACCTCCTCTATATTGTCTTTAAGGATCTAAAATTGAAGATTAGTATCCTTGTGATGCCTTGAACAATCAACAACCCTAAGAAAATAAGGGCCCTCTTTACATGTAACCATAATATTAATGAGTTGATGATGCCTAATGTTCATCCTCCCATCCATGGCCATGCTGCATCCACTTGTGACCCAAGATTCCTTCATCTTCTCCATTGAAATATTAATCTTGGAATAGTTCTTATCCAAGATTATTGTCCTCAATGTAGTCACCCCTGGTGGCACATATGATGGTGTCGCCCTTATTATCTTTGCCACAACCTCCTTATAATAAGGAGAGTGAACCACATGAAAAGTAATGCCATTGGAAAAGAAGAATTTTCCAATGGCATCATTAGTCACCCTATGTTTACCCTGGGACTTTGCAACCCCTAAACTATAAGCAACTAGAATATGTGCATGTGGCCTTTGTTAGTTTTTATGATCAGATTAGATAGACAGAATCATAGAAACATGAACACTTGAACACAAATAACACAACAATATACCCTGGGAAAACCCTCCAACTTGAGGGGAAAAACCTAGCAACAAAATATATCACATATATTGAAATAATGGCAACAAATCTCTTTACAATGAGGCCAATCACAAGGCCAATAACCAGCACCACACTTTGATGCACACTCAAAAAATAATTCGCACTCCTTGATGAATTCGCACAGCTGTAGAAGAAACTTATACTTGCAGATGGATAAGGACGAACTTCACTTGATGGTAAATGAATGGAAATGAACTTGTATTTATACAATGTGTGAGAGAGGTCGCACCTCTTCAAAAGCAAGGTCGGCCACAATATAAAATATAATTACAAATAAAAGATGTGAATTGCAAGGAAGGTCGGCCCAATTAGAAATTATATTGTTCCCAAGTGAAGCACCTCTTCACTTTAATTATCTCAATAAATGAATAGCCATTAGGCTATATGAATTTATTGTTTCACAATAAGGCGGAAGTATGTAGCCCGTAGCTACAACAACACTCCCTCTTAGCTAGGGAGGAATACTTCTGATACAATGTCATGGACTCTCTCAACATGACATCCACAATGGCTACACCTATATGTAGAGAGAAACATATCACCTCATCGTGATATCAACCATCATGGCTACTCCCATGTATGGCATATGTGCACAAGTGCCCATCACGGAATCACTCTACGTGATGTCGTCACCTCATCGTTCACCATGGCTACTCCCAGAGGGTGAATAAACACAAGTACAAGAAAACCATCACGGACTCTCTCACGCGATGTTGTCATGGAGTCACACACATGACATCCACCATGGCTACTCCCAGAGGGTGGAAACAAGGGCTTTCACCTCAAATTTCTCGATGACAAAGAAAGATGCATTAACAAGGGCTTAAACCTCAAATTCCTCTGTCTCAAAGAAAAATGCATTAATCGAGGGCTTGCACCTCAAATTCCTCCGTCTCAGAGGAAAATGCATTAACAAGGGCTTGCACCTCAAATCTCTCTCATAGAGAGAAATGCATTAAAGCAAATCATAGAAGATCACTGAAGCTGAGTCTCCCTCTCAACTAGGGCTTCATTCTCCACAACTCCAAGCTTGTCTCGAAAGTACATAAACTTTATTCTGGAGAGAGGCTTGGTGAGAATGTTTGTCGTCTACTCATCAGTGCTAATGTACTTCAACTGGATAGCTTTTCTCAATACCATATCTCTGAAATAGTGGTATTTGATCTCAACATGTTTAGTTCTATCATGAAACACTGGATTGACAGAAAGCTTCACACAGCTTTGATTATCACAATGAATGACAGTCGGCTCCAATGATTGTCCAAACAATCCTGCAAAGAGCTTCTGAAGCCACACTGCTTCTAGAGCTACCACACAAGCTACAATATACACGGCCTCTGTTGTGCTTAGTGCCACTGAAGACTGCTTCCTGCTACACCAAGATATCATCGCAGACCCCAAACTAAAGCAACATCTAGAGGTGCTCTTACGATCAGCAACACACCCTGCCCAATCAGAATCAGAGTATCCAAGCAACTTCAAGTCCACACCAGAAGAATAACTCAAGCCATACCCAACTATGCCATGCAAGTATCTCAGGATATGCTTTGTTGCAACTAGATGTATTTGCCTTGGTTCACACATGAACCGACTAAGTGCACTCACTGCATAGCAAATATCTGGTCTAGTATTGACTAGATACATCAACGATCCAATCAACTGCCTGTACATCGTGAGATCCACCAAATCTGAACTAGCTGCGGCCTCTTTTAACTTCTACAAATTTGTCTCCATCGGTGTAGACATGGATTCACAATCCAACAGAACTCTTCAGGATGTCCATTGTATACTCCCCTTGACTCAGAATGATCTCATTAGGCCTCTGCCATACTTCTAAACCAAGGAAGTAATGCATGTATCCAGGATCCTTCATTTCAAATTCAAAAGCTAACTCCTTCTTGCATTTGATAATGAGGTGATTTTCTCCAGTAAGAAATAAATCATCAACATAAAGAACCAATGATCAACTAGATCATCATCTTCTTCAGGTTCAGTAGGCTCCCTCTGAATCTTCAAGTACTTGCATCAACCTTCTGACCTCTTCGTCCAAGATTGCCTACAATGCTTGACTTAGAGAAATGTTTTCCAGCGCACACCTCTAGTACTATAGAGAGTTTAGGATTGTCCTCCTCGACCTTATCCCAGATCGCTCTATTCTGAATAGGTTTGCAGAGCTACCAATATCAAATCCAGATGATTATCTTGAGCAATTATGATCTTAGCAGCTGAAGAGGTCTTTCAAGGATTTATCACTTGGCCTTGCAACACTGCAACCTTCACTTCTTCTCAATGAGTCACAAAACTCCCTCTTGATCCCTGCCTCAGAGATTGCAAAGAAGACTTCTGGAAGTAAACTCCCTTCCATTGACTGAATCTCAATCCTTTTCTCAGACATGCTCTCAACTCGAGCCTTGAATCCTCGGATTTTAACTCCCTCTTCGAAGTAACTGATCACAATGACAACCTGCATAGGTTCTTCGTCTTCGAAAGATGTCTCCAGCCACCAACTCATTCCCATGGCTGCAAGCTATGACTCCAAGCTTGATCATTTCTTCGGTCGGCATGACTTCCTCACAGGATGCCTTAAGCTCTTCCTCTCTGTGCAATCTCTCATTACCCTCTTGCTCCTCGATCCGTCTTGGAAACGTTTTAGAGAGAGATTACTAACAGTTTATAATTATAAATAAAATTATCAAGGTTAGAATAAGTTTTACTATCTCAAGTTATAGCATGAATACATAAAATTCATGATTAATATTAAAACATGAAATGCTTATCTCTTAATAGTTTATATAAGAATCAACCTATAAGTGAAATATGTAGCAAATATCAAAAAGATCAAAATAAGGGAAATAATAGGACTTATCTTTGTTGATTCTGATACATTTTGCTTTCATCTTTTCTGCTCTTAGAAGTGCTAATCTCAGCACAACAAAAGACAATCTACACAACACAGATTTCTTAGACACATTATGCACCCAGCATATTCAATATAGGACCAGGCCTCTCAAGGCACCATCGCAGTCCATGCACATAGAGAATGGTGTCGATGTGACCATCCAATCACAATCGAACTTGCAGTTCTCTTTTCATTTCTAAGTCACACTCAAAATTCTGCACAACTAGTATGAAACAATTCACAATGAATGAATGGTGACTCCAAAGGATCTCATCCCAATGATCACTATTCAAGAGAAAACATGATCTTTTCTACACACACGAACCAAATAAACAATGTCAGATCTGCACAACTTACTAGATTGAATTTCAGCCCAGAAGAAAATGATCAATCTCCGAAAATTTCTTTGTTCAGAAAATTAAAACTACTATCTGACTTAAACCCCTTCAAATTATCATTCTTCAAAGCATGCTCATAATGTCACTTCACCCAAAAACTGCAAACAGCTTTGCTGTAGTAAATTGGGGACAGCCCGTTCCAACATTTCACTGTCAAACATCACCAAAGTATCTCAAAGCTCCTGCTATACCAGCCTTTCAATTCAATATGTCAAAAAATGGTAAAGCACACCCAAACTGGTGACAAACAACACAGCAGTTGTACAAATAATCTGCACTATCAAATCTGAATATAGCTATGTTCAGAATGTTTTGATGACAGCAAAAACAGAAAGTAAAGTAAAAGCATATACCAATACTTTAAAGCAGAACATCAATCATACTTCCTCTATGCACCTCATTCAAAAGTTTAATAGATTTATTTTCAGACTTCTTTTATTCTGCCATATGCATTAACACTGTAGACTACACTCTGAGTAGTAACAGACTTATCAAACCAGCAGATTTTAACCTCAATTATCACAGCCCATGCCACTGAATAAGCTCATTCTCTCAAGTCTTCATCATTCTCCAATCATTTGATTGCTCCACTCACAGAGATATGAAATATTTTTATGGCAACGCTCCACACAGCCCAACTAAAACATATTGACATATCTGTAAGCTTGGCACAAAATAACTTGAAACCATTCACCTTCACATAGTCTGAGCCAGAAGTAAATTATATTGATGGCATTTTAAATAACCATGACTTGAAAAGCATGTATCTGTTAAACTCCCTCAGAATGATAAACCCGACACCCTTTAGAATAAGTTTTGACCTCAATTCATGAAGGATACAGCCCAGTATGAACTGTGGCACAAACACTAACGGAGCCTCATCTTTCCAAGAATATACAAGGCATTTTAATAATCACATAGAGGCCCGAAGATAACTCTCATTGAACAGCCCGCATGGAAGAAGGATAGAGTTGGCGTTATTTTACAAACTCACGACTCCACCACAATGGCTCAGATAATACCAACAAAATGGTATTAACAAAAACATCAAAGTGCATGAACATCTTCCTTCATAGTTCTTCTCAAAAACGGCTCCTACTAAATATGCATCATCAATTGTTCTCCATACAAAAGATTTGACTCAGCTAAGGATTTCCTTCGCACAAGTTAACACACTAACCTGTGCCGCCTCATACATAATAATCAAAGCATTTAGCCGCCTCATAAATGAGATGAATCCTAAAGACAAAAATAGCGTTAGAAATACTTTCATTCAATGCTCTATCGCTGTCCAAATCTGATCAGATCTTGACTTAAGCCCGCTCTAATACCATGTTAGTTTTTATGATCAGATTAGATAGACAGAATCATAGAAACATGAACACTTGAACACAAATAACACAACGATATACCATGGGAAAACCCTCCAACTTGAGGGGAAAAACCCAGCAACAAAATATATCACATATATTGAAATAATGGCAACAAATCTCTTTACAATGAGGCCAATCACAAGGCCAATAACCAGCACCACACTTTGATGCACACTCAGAAATAATTCGCACTCCTTGATGAATTTGCACAGCTGTAGAAGAAACTTATACTTGCAGATGGATAAGGACGAACTTCAGTTGATGGTAAATGAATGGAAATGAACTTGTATTTATACAATGTGTGAGAGAGGTCACACCTCTTCAAGCAAGGTTGGCCACAATATAAAATATAATTACAAATAAAAGATGCGAATTGCAAGGAAGGTCGGCCCAATTAGAAATTATATTGTTGCCAAGTGAAGCACCTCTTCACTTTAATTATCTCAATAAATGAATAGCCGTTAGGCTATATGAATTTATTGTTTCACAATAAGGCGGAAGTATGTAGCCTGTAGCTATAACAACAACAGCCTTTGCAAAGTAATAGAAGCAAAACTCTAATGACCCCTCCTCCTTAGTGTTAAAGAAATAGATAAAGGTACATTTTCTTCACTACCACCCCATAATTTTCTTCAACTTTTCACATACTTCTACACCTTTGCCTCAAATATGGAGGTAAGCATTAACTCTAGTAATTCTTCCCTGAAATTCAAGCCTACAAAAGTGGCACTTCCACAACCTAGTACTCCTAGATGCCCCAAGCTTTGTTTGTAACTAAGTTGCAATTTTTTTGAAGGGACTTAGGATCAAAGGGACCCTCAGTATATTTTTATAGCATTTTGGAAGGACAACTAACATTTGCGATCTCATCCTCATCCTTACTCATGCTACGAGAACTCATTGTGACACTGCAATAAACAATATAAAATTTATAGCTTTATAATTTAAAAATTCAAATTCAAATCATGCATAATGCAAAGGTTTAAACAAAGATCTTTTTTTGTTTTTCTTACTTCAAGTCATACGAAGCACACAAGCAAAGGATACACAAGTAAGAATCCTTGTTCTTAACCTTTGTCAAAGAAGAATTTTGCTTTTGTTTTTCTTACTTCAAGTCACATAAATGGAAAAGAAAAAAATACACAAAAGTTAAATCCTAATTTGACAAAATAAGAACATCTGGCAGATAAAATATTGCAATTATAAAATTAAAAATTTGATCATTATTCGTTTGTAAAACTAAAATAATAAATTTAAATTGAAACTTGCAACAATGTAAATTGTAAACCTCTAAGTTAGTCACTAAATTTGTCAACTAAAATTAGTAATGACTAATTAGTTACTAAATTGAACAATGAAAAAAAATTTAAAACAGTCAGGAAAGAAGCCTGCCTTGAGCTTGAATCCTTTGATTCAATGGTGAATTGACATCAATCTTCCTCTTGTTCTTCCTCTCACTATTCCTCAATCCTAATGCCTTTACTTGCAACTTTTTTCACTCTTTCAACTTGTTATTGCAATTTTCAACTTTGTTGTTGAAACTTTAAAGTAAGTTGGAATGAGGCTTAGATGCCTATTTGTAAGTTTTTTGTGAGTGTTTGGGGATTGTGTGGAGCCCATAGGCCATTAAGGTTAGGGCCTATAGCACACATTTCAAAAACAAAATGGTATTTAAAAAAAATATAAGTTTTGCAGCTATCTATCGTAGGGGATGCCTAGGTGTCTCCAAGACATTCGGAAGACTCCTAGTAGTCCCCCTAACATCTCAGAGCCCCCTAGACATCCCAAAGTCTCCCAAAAACAGGGACATCCTAGAAACATCCCCAAAACTCGAATAGCAGTGGTGGGATGATGGGGAATGTACCCACCAAGTCCCCATCTCAGAAACATGGAGATTTTTGGGGGGGTGCGGGGGAGTAGGGGAAGCATCCCATGGAACACTAAAAATAACATCGTTTAATGAGTAAGAATAG
Organism: Sequoia sempervirens; assembly: GCA_007258455.2. Lineage (NCBI taxonomy): Eukaryota > Viridiplantae > Streptophyta > Pinopsida > Cupressales > Cupressaceae > Sequoia > Sequoia sempervirens. The sequence goes on from VDFB02101065.1 coordinate 7,503, forward strand.
GAAGTTCCAGTTGTTCATGATCTTATTCTAAAGGCAGAGATAGTAAAATAGCCATTAAAAGGAGTAAGAGGCAGCTTACATCCAAGCATACTACTGTTCTTGGTAAATTATTATTTTTTGATAAAGTTTGTAGATATTTGCCACTTCCATTCAATCTGGTTTTCCTCTCTTCAAAGAATTTACCAGATAATCTTGAGTTTATGTGGGATCCCTTTTATGATCAGCCTGTTTATTTTCTATTTGTTCAACAATTATCTCTAAATTATTAACAACTATGATTTGCAATTACAAGTAGCATAATATGTTAATTCTTGATTTATAAATTCTAAAATAAGAGTGTACAGATCAATTTGGTACCAAAGCAGTTTTGATCTTGTGGGATTTGGGGATGAAGTGTGTCTATGACAGCCACAAGTGTACAAGGAGACCAAATGGAGGAGATGAATGCACAAGTAAGCACTTTGAAATATTATAAACAACTACCACTAGAAATTACAAGTAGCATAATATGTTAATTCTTGATTTATAGATTTTAAAATAAGAGTTTATAGATCAATTTGGTACCAAAGCAGTTTTGATCTTGTGGGAGTTGTGGATGAAATGTGTATATGACAGCCACAAGTGTACAAGGAGCCCAAATGGAGGAGATGAATGCACAAGTAACCACATTGGAGAACTGTAGTAAAGGTGGGTGCATCAAGCAAACTAACAATGGTCAGGCCAACAACAAGAGCAAATGCAAAGGAAGCAAATGAAGATGGCACAATAGCAAACCTCAATATGTGTTTTGGTAAGATCTCTAACCATGAAATTTTCCATAGAAGAAAGTATGGCAAATGAGAAGTTCTTCGAAGAATCAGTCAAAAAATCAATTCTGTTTAAAGCAAATCCTAAGGTGGAAATTAAAACTTACAATGAAGAAATTAGTGTAGAAAAATTGGACTCCATGGTCCAAGCAATTAGAAGTTTATTTAGGTGTTCACAAAGTTAATGGGACACAAAGAATTAACTCTGAACACCTCAATATGGGCGATTAATATTCTTGCATGGTAGGAAAATTATGTAACTAATTGAGAAAAGAGGAAAAGGAGAATTGTGTGTGCATGGGAAGATTTTAAAAAAAATAAGTCGAAAGAGTTTTATCCATACTCATAGGCCACAAATGTGAACAAAAAACTAAGTGGATTTTCTCAGAACAATATGATGGTCAAAGTGTGTAGGACTTATGCTACAAATTTCTGAAGACAAGCCATGTTATGTTAGTAAGCATGGACTTGGAAGAAGAGGACATGCCGATCCAGTACCTTGGAGATCTCCACCCTCATATCAAAAGGAGAATAGTCATCACCAACCCACAAAACTTGGATGAAGCATGTGCCCAAGCTTATCATGTGGAAAGTGAAGAAAAAAGACCACCCTTCGAGGAGGAGGTAAAGGTGGGAGTTATCTTCTACTCACCCTAAGTCTCACTAAGCTTGTGTGGGACCAAAAGCCTCTCTAATATTAAATGGAGGTGTGATACAAACACATCATAAAAAATTATTATAAACATGTGAAGACATGAAATTCTTGTGAACAATAAAATAAATACAAAAAGTAGACAAGAATAAGAATAAATTGATGATAGAACAAAGCAAGAAAAATTGTTAGGGACAGGTCCATGATTGCACAAGTGTCTGTACTTTTCTACCTTTGCAGTCATATCTACCAACAGTACACGTGCCAGAACTTGAAATCCAAACTCAACAGCCACTGCTTTAACTTCCTGTATTGACAAAACTTCTGTTATGCAAAGGAATCTATAAATATCAATATGTGATTGCATTGGTAGTAAAAAGGCGTGGGAGGGAAAATAACATTGTAACAAGCAAGAATAGGCAATTCCAGCTGTTCATAGTTGTTTATGGAAAGACAGAGACAGTGTAATAGGCATTGCAAGGAGTAAGGGCAGCTTACATTCAAGCATACTATCGTTCTAGGTAAATTACTATTTTTACTAAAGGTGGTAGGTATTCAGAGAGTTTCCAAGAGAGACTCTTGAGTCTATGTGGAACTCTTTTTATAATCAGCATGTTTATTTCCCATCTGATCAACGATTCCCTCTTCTCTTTATTTTTAACAACTGTCATTTGAAATTAAAAGTAGCATAGCATTACATTGCATTTACTTCTCCATTTGTTAAGAACTTAAAATGCTTGTTATTAATATCATGGAACAAAGAAAAGTTGTAAGGAAAATCAAGAGCTCACTTCGCAATCTTTTCTGGTGTCACATACAGCAATTTGAATTTACAGCAGCTTGAACTGAGCTCATTAAATATTTGTTGCTGTTCTTGCCACTCCATGTTTGCACTAAGATATGTTGCAGGGATGTTTGCCTGGATCAAAATTTTGCATGTCGCAATTAAACCAACAGACTGGATTATCATCAGATGTAAACTCAGACTGTATAGAAATTCAAACGGAGAAAGATTTAATTGTAGTACAGAGAAGATACTGACCTGGGAAAGATGCATGATCTGATCTTGAATGAGTGAAACAAGAGGAGAAACTACAAGAGTTACACCGGGACAAACAATAGCTGGTAGCTGCAAAGCAAAAAATTAAATGGGTCTAACACAAGGCACTTACATACACATCAATGATTTATTCATATGCAAGCACATTAAGTTATTAAGCATGGAGTAATTCAATAAACCCACTTAGAATTTAGGACATGTAGACTTTTAAGTGCAAATTCAGTAATCAACAAAAAGACATCCACCATATGGTGCCAAATTTAAAAAAAAAAACAAAATTTGATAGAGCATCCAAATGAAACCTCATGCTGCTGGAGTGATCACTAATAACATTATTTCTAATAACATGGCTTCACATTAATATTGGCCTTGTTAGATACCATTCAGTGTTAATGTATACTCAAAATTTCAAAAATCACCATTAATGTTATGAACTAAGGGCATCGAAATAGATGGAAGCTCTTAAACATTTCCTGCTGCACTCTAGTCAAGATACTACTCATCTGAGCATGCCACTTTATACCTGGCAAGGAAAGCTTACATAACCAGCTGTCTACTTCATCCATTTAAGACAATCTCTTCATGTTATTCTTCAATCTATTTCATTTCAATGTAATCTCTTATAAGAGATGTCAAATGTCATGATTGAAAATTATTTATTGGTAGCATTTTATTGTGTCCCTTTCATGAAAACACAAAACAGAGCAGCATGTAAGTATAAACCTTTCTTCAAATTAGAAAGGGAAGCTCCCTTCTAACAAAAACTTACACTATAATCATTAGAACTCTAGGCTATGGCAATAACCTGTCTTTTTTTGTTCTTAGGCATGGACACAAGGCTAAACATCTCCTATACAAAAGATGAGAGATTTTAAAATTTTATGACTAACCTATGACAACTAACAAATGCTCACACTTTATGGCTAAAAGCAAAAACAAGGATTGAATTGGAAATGCATGCAAAACATTATGAGTTTTTACTATACACAGCTTGCAATAATTACTCAACTCACAAAATCCCTTTCACAAGATAACATAAATCAGTTTAAACGGCAATTTTAGCAACAAATAGGCATTCAATTACCATTTCCTTCCAATCTGTGGAAGAAGCACTTATAAATTCTTACAAAGATTTGCTTGCTCATGCAGATCAATTTGTTGCACATTTTGCACAGCAATGTAATTTATTAAAAATATATACAAAAATTAATTTGCAAGCTTTTGTCCAAATAAATTGTTTGAAAACTAAATAATTCTAAATAACAAAATGCTTAAAATAAATAGTTTGAAAATAAATAAAATTTACAAATAGAAATCCATCAGCTCCTCTAATGACTCTAACTCTACGAAAAGATTATGTGCATAAAGCACTTATAAGTTTTTACAAAGATATGCACGCTCATGCAAATCAATTAGTTGCATATTTTGCACAGCAATGTAATTTATTGATAATATACACAAAAAATAATTTGCTAAGCTTTGTCCAAAATGAATTGCTTCAAAACTAAAAAGTTTCTAAATAACAAAATGCTTAAAATAAATTGTTTGAAAATAATTAAAAAATTAGAAATAGAAATCTATCAGCTCCTATAATAATTCTAACTCTACAAAAAAGATTATGTGCATAAAGCACTTATAAGTTCTTACAAAGATATGCATGCTCATGCAAATCAATTAGTTACATATTTTGCATAGCAATGTAATTTATTGAAAATATATACAAAAAATTAATTTGCTAAGCTTTTGTCCGAAATAAATTTCTTGAAAACTAAAGAGTTTCTAAATAACAAATTGCTTAAAATAAATTGTTTGAAAAAAAAAAGTAGAAATAGAAGTCTATCAGCTCCTCTAATGATTCTAACTCTACAAAGATTTATGTACATAGGCACCTCACACTAAAATCTGATTTCATTTTATTTTTTAAACAAAAAATGCTATTTTTTTACTATTAAATGAAAAATATTGTTTTTACTAGGGTTTATCAATTTCTGGTATGAAAATTGTTTTGTTTCAATTTGTAACACAATTTATTCAATGTTCAAAATGCAAACCATTCATTTCAGTTTTTATGTCTTTCTAAAACCTCAGTTACCAGGTCTTCACAAAAAACACATGAATACAGGTGTAGTGCAGTGGGGGATACTAACATAGGCCTGCATTTTCTGTGAGTGAACACACATCAAACCCAACTGAATATCTGAGAATGTGCAGCGTATCTGACTTCAATTTTACATTTTTTTTAAATGCTTTTTTGTTTTTCTTTTGCTTTTCCCTACAATGAACCCTAGTGACTTTAAATCATTAAAGCTAAAACAATACGTATGCAACAAAACATTAATACATCAATATGAGAGATTAAAGATTAGTTCAAGCAGGATACTTTAGGATGGATGGGCAACATGTACATGATAATTTAACACAACCACTCATAGAGATAGGCACAAAGTAGCTATTGGAGTGTAAATAATTATAGAGATTTTAAGCAAGATTGATTGTCAACTGAGTTTATTATCAAGGAATTTAACTGAAATACAATATGGTGTTGCACTTCTTAATGTAATGTTTGATTAAGGTAAAAACATGGGTAGAGCCTAAACTCAATCACAGAACAGCTAAGAAGGCAAACAAAACGAGTCTCACAAGAAGAGAGATTGAAACCGTCAAAACAAAAACAAAGGAGAACGGAACCAGTAAACGTTTTTGACCAGCGCAAAGAACCAGAAATGGGTTTTGAAAGGAACCCAAGACCTTCAATAGAAGTCAAACAAACAATCAAGGTGGTTTGAATCCAAACCTCACCAAAGGGCTCTAAAGAGGAGCAAGACCGAAATGGAATGACCTGCCATTTTTTGAAGAAGAAATCTCGACTGAAGGACTCTCAAGCACAACATCAAGTTTTCTTTTAACCTTGCATGGGGATCCTTTGCCCTCATCAATGTGGTCATTATATATGGTTTCTAGCACCTTCCTACTCACCAAGGGGATTTGAAGATGACATCCAAGGGCTGTCCTAACCAACTTCAAAGAAAAACCATTCTCAAAAGAGGGGCTCTCAAACACAACTTCAATTTTTCCCACAGTAGTTTCCAACTTTCCCGCACCATCCCTTTGTAATGAGATTGAGGACACACCACAGCAGACATCTTGCCCTCATTGGAGTGCTCTTTTTCATGATGAAGATCTTGGCACATCAAGGAAAAGTGCCCAATTTTGTGGAAATGGTATAGTAGAGAGGTCTCATAATGATGTTCTTGCTCCAAACACCAAACTTGGTGCATAATTTAATATTGTTTGGCAACTCCAAACAATATCAACACAAACACAAAACCTAGCAAAAATGAACTTTTTCCTAGATTTTATGGCATCATCAATGGCAACAAACTGACCAATACTTAATGTCGAAATCATAGGCTTGTAACTTACACATTTTTTATGTCTATCGTCCAAATCCTTTTGATTGAGGAAGAATTTCATGCTGTTATGATCCTTTTTCACCACAAACCAAGTATTGTCTGAATATGGCCAATGTGTGCATGATTGCTAACATCTCTTTGTCATAAATAGAGAAACTCCTTTCTATTTCCTTGAGCTTCCTACTCTCAAATGCTATGGGGTATCTATTTTCCATCAAAACTGCCCCAATGCCCTCTCCTGAAGCATCACATTCTAAAACAAAAGGGAGTGAGAAATCTAGAATAGCCAAAACAAGACATGGCAAACACATTACCTCCTTGAGCTTGTCAAAAGCTCCCTGTGTTGAAGGGCTCCAAGAGAAAGCCCCTTTCTTCGTCAAATACAACAATGGGGCTGCAAGTTGTAGGAAACCTTTTACAAACCTTCAATCTAGGCCAGTCTTGTATTGCCTTGATCTTTTCCTCATCCACACAAAACCCCTTGGGCACTACTCTTGAACACCAAATATAATATTTCAGTCAACCAAAACTCATATTTGGATGCCTTGGCATAGAATGAATGCTACTCAAGTATGCCAAGTACTTCATTTATGTGCCTCAAGTGATCCTCCCATGTTTTACTAAAAATCATAATGTCATCAAAGAAAACTAACACTAATTTCCTTAGTTGCAAAATAAATACCTGATTCATGCATGACTGAAAGGTGGCAAGTGCATTGGTCAATCCAAATGGCATGAACAAGAATTCATAGTGCCCACAGTGACATATGAAGGTTGTTTTGTGCACATCCTCATCTCAAACACTTATCTAATGATATACCCCGATCATAAGTCAATTTTGGATAAGCACCTCGCCCCATGAAGCTCATCTATCAACTCATCGATCCTAGGTATGGGGTAGCGATTCTTGATTGTCTTTTTGTTGAGGGCTCTATAGTCGATGCACATCCTCATAGTACCATCTTTCTTCTTGACCAACACAACCAACGAGGAAAACAGGCTAGAGCTTGGTCGAATGTGCCCCATGTCCAATAACTCCTTAATGGCCTTCTTAATCTCCTCCTTGTATCTCCTAGGATGACAATAAGGCATAGTGATGACCGGCTTTGCTCCCCCCTATAACTCAATCACATGTTGGAAACCTCTATCTAGTGGTAACCCTAGAGGAATTTCACTAAATACCTTACATGGCTTGTCTAGGATGGATAGGATGTCGATATGGTAGTGTCTCCCATCCTTGGGTGGCCTAGTGCCGGTAATCAAGCACTCAACTGCCCAAGCCACTTCATCCCTACGACAAGATCTCTCCATCCTCTTAACCGAAACCACCATGGGACCTCCATTGGATAAGCCCTGAAGGACGACCTCCTTCCTATTAGATTTGAACTTCAACTCCATGGTTTGATAGTTTTGTGTGTATTCTCCAAGCGAGTGCAACCATTGCACTTCAAAAACCAACTCCGTCTCACCAATGCCAATCATATAGAAGTCATCCTGCATCTTGTGTCCTCCTAGAACCAACTCCAACTGTTGTATCCTTTGGTTGCATGGAATAGTATACCCATCAACCACTATAAAGTACCCAACTTAGATTGAAGATATCTTTGGGATTTCCTCAGTTTGACAATGTGAACATTTTATCAAACAATTTGCAAATTCCCTCAACTATTTTGAACTATTTACCACTGACTTGCAATTTGTTTTGTACTTTGCATTTATTTCATGAATCTTTCCAGAATTTGTTTTGTACTTTGCATTTATTTCATGTATCTTTCCAGATCATTACACCAAGGAAAATATATATTCCTAGTTTTCAAACTAATAGTAGCATTTGCATACAAATATTTTTTACCAACAATGTTTAACAATACTAACTTCCACAAACAGCAGAGGGATAAATATTGTTTATCATTTGACAACATACAATAGCATAGAAAACTTAAACCTGGGAATAGCAGTTCATTGCCTCTCAAATGCTTACAACTCAGAAATTTATAGCAATGGCTTCTACCAGCCAATACTCAATGACAGATAATGCAAATATATATTATTTCTGAACTGATGAATTGTTGTTTTGTGCAATATTAATATGTATGGTTTTTCTGGAAACATCGTGGTACCTCCATGAAGACCTCACACCTCCCAACAAGGTCCACGATTGCCCAAATAAACTAGGCACAGCTACTACAAAGACTGCGATGCACATTTGTGCCCACGACTACATAAGTGGTTGGCAGCCAATGTGTGAGGTACTCAAGAATGCCAAATGAAGTCGATTCCACTCTTTTGGATTGTCTATGTCCTCCACATAGGATTCCCAACACAAAAAGTCTCAATATGGTTGACTTTGGAAGAAGCGATTAGGATATGAGGAGTGGCAGTTGTAACCAAGCTACCACGCACCACCCATAGCTTTCATAAACCTGTGTTGGGTGTTTGGAGTGTAGCAGCAGCTTTGGGAATAAGTTGCATGAGTAAAGTTGCCTCCCTTTGGACTTTTGTCCATTATCAGCTGCTCACTTGGCCTTAGAAAACCCACCATAGAATTAATATGGGCTGTAATATAAGTTAAGAAGAATATGCTCTAATCGAGGCTCAACCCTCTTAACAATAATATATATAGATTTTCCTCCAGTAGCCACGATTACAATATATATCTTCTATAAGTTCTAGGAAATAAGGCAATGTCCCAAACTGATATAAACCTATGGTAGCTCAAATATTCCTCTACAAATAATTTCTAGCAAACCCTGATTACTCTAAAATTCTCCTGATTTATCCTTATCAAATAGACCTTGGAAGCACCACTGCGAAATACTGATGATTTCTTCAAAACCCTAAACACTTTGAAATTAGTCTCAAACCAAATATATCAATACACTGCAAATTTGTCTTCGAAGGAGACCCACAAATTTGGAACCACTGCCTTATCGCGCAAGTGGGAATCCTAAATGAATCCGCCTAAATCCAGCTAGGGTGGAATCTTTCACCACAAAAACTAGATACTCGTAGGAATTCCCACCTAGGGTTTTTGACTCCGAAGAGCTCCATAACAAACCAAACAAAATAATAACAATCTAGCATATGCACAAATGAGCTCTTGCATCCTTTTTATAACTCCTTTTCATTTTCCCGCCAAAACTTATTAACACTTTATTATAAAGTGACTTTATTAAAATGTCTTTTAAATATTCCTTGGCGTCACTTTATTTCATCTCATTAATATAATTATTTAATATTACCTTATTTAATGCCCTTTTTGCCAAGCAGCATTAAATAATAGAATTAATTAATGTCTGTGAGGCGAGTTGGATAACGGGGACATTACAACCACTGTGACATTAAATCCTTCAAACCCTTATGTCTTCAAACCTAATTTGGCCACCAAACCTTCATGAATGAAACTGAGTTGCCCCACTGTCAATCAAAACGGTCACCCTTTGTCCTTGCAAGACTCCTTTGATGCAGAAAGAGTGATATCTAGGTGCTCCTAAAAGGGCTGCAAGTGTACCTCCTAGATGCCCTCCTCCTTGGTCCTCATGCTCCACCTTATCTACCCCCATCTCAAGTTCTGCTTCTTCTACCTTAGACTCCTCATCGGAAACCACCTCTATGTAATGTATTTGCCCCTTCTTCAAACACCTATGACCTGGCAGTCATGACTCTCTGCATGTGAAACATAGCTTTTTCCTACGAAGTACATTATTGGAAACCTCACTTTTGTTTGGTTTCGGGTGTGAAACCTTTGGTGGAGGAATGCTCTTTTGAGGAGGTCTCTTTTGTAGAAATGGGAGTGTGCCTTTTTGGAGTAAAATTTGTCCTTAGCAACCAAATCTTCCAAATTTAGAGCTCTCCTAATGGCATCTTGCAAAGAACTTGGATCAAATGCCCTTCTACAAAAAGGACTATGAGCCTCCTTTCCATCACAATCTAGAACCATCACCAAAGGCCTCTGAAATTCTGCTACATAGTCTTCCACTTTGCCCTCTTGCTTCAACTGTGCTAACTCTCTAATATGAATCTTTGGATCCCTTCTATCAATCTCTAGCTGAAATCTTCTAAGGTAGTGATTGAGTCATGCCCTTGGGTCAACATGCCATGATACCACCGTTCGTGGGCCACTCCTTCAAGATGCAAGGTGGCAAACTTGATGACTTCTTCTTCAAACATTGGATTTAAAGAGAAGTAGGTGTCCAATTTCTGCCACAAAGCCCTTGCTGAACAACTACAGGATCCATCAAAGGTGGGAATGGTGATCTTCCCTAGGTGGTGCTGAATGTCCTTCAGGGCTGCTTCTCATACCTTCTCCTCCTATGCCCATTCCTTGTCTTCATCTCAAAGTATTTTGTAAAGGACATGTCTCTTCGTATAGCAACGCTGAAAGCATTGTATTCATCATGAAGTCTTGTCATTTCATCTCCTTGGTTGGGTGGCTCTCCTTCCCTGGGTGCTGCCCCCTCCTTTTCCAGAAATTTGGCTCTAAAGGTTCATGGATTTGGATTAGTTGAACCCCTCTCGCCACCAAAGCTGCTTTCTTCCATTCCATTTTGAATAGTTCTACAAACACTCAATTGTTGGTTCAGTCCCCTTAGATGTTGGACGATCTCCATCATAGCATCCCTCATATCGGTCTAAAAACCCTTGCTTTGCTTCATAAATTCCTGAGAATTGTCTTCATCCCTGTCACCCATGGCTGCCTCTTTCTTCTTCTCTCTTTGTTGATATCTCAATTCTCTGTCACTCAAGCTCGTGAATCTGCATTACACACACAAGCGAGCAGGACACAAAGGCTCTGATACCAATGTAATATACCTAGGGCCTATACTGATAAGTCAACTCAGATCTGATTTCTTATACAAAACTCAGCGAAAATTGAATGATCACTGTGACCAAAAGCATCAAAACATAGTCACAGCTTCTAAATTTCTTATACACTATCACAGCTTCTAAATTTCTGTCAAACTGATAACAAGTTTCTTTCCTCCATGTTGTATTCAAACAGTAAGTTACAGTAACATCACAGACATTTCATACCCTTACATGTTCAGGGATGACGCCCAAGAGTGGTATACACCAATGTTGCAATGCACAATATCACCCTTGCTCAGTGTCACGCTTTAGCGACCTTCGGCCTTCAGCTATTACATTTCACAAGCAGCTGGAATTTCAGCAGCAGTTGACCTTTTGATGATTTCTGCAGAAAGAATTAGATCTGGGCAGATTGACTGGTAATTCTGGGTCTGGTCTTGAAAAGGGATGGCTGGTGTTTCCTGATTCTGCAGTGAGCTTGGCCCTTATTTCCCTTCCATCACCTGGGTTATATTCTGGAAAGAAACTCTTTCAACTGGCAGAAGGAATGACTGTTCTCATTTGACCAGCGATCTGCTTATTTCTTCCATTTAGCGCCCTTTATTTAGCTTGATATTGGCTACTGCTTGGAGCCTGAAACTCTTGAATACGACCTGCAAATAGATAAGTTGGTTACTGCACTGGCGCAATTCACCTAAACAAGCAAATAGGTATTAAAGAACATAAGGCAGGGGTTTTGTCCCACCTGCGGTGCTACAGGTTGAGGTTTTCGTCCCAATTAACAGCCTGTAGATGACAAGCTTCATAACAACCCATGCCTAACATTGAAATTTGTTTTTACTTAAATACTAAGTTAGCGGATTCGCTCAGGAAGGCCCCGGGTTCGATTCGGGTTCGATCCGGGTCCGGAATTCGGGTCCGGTTCGAAGAAATTCGCCTTGGGTCCATATTTTGGACTGTGGGTTCGGCCAGGGTATGGACCCATCACTGTGGGTCCGGACAGGGTTCGAAAATTTCGAACCCGGGTTCTATTCCGCGCCTGGGCGCGTTTTTTTAAGTTTTTTTTCATTTTTTAAAGACTTTTTTGACTCGTTTTTGACTTTTAGGGACTTTTTTATTATTTCTAACCCTAATACTTGCCTCAAAAACATGAAATAGGTAAAGTGAAACTCATTTACCAATTTGTGAATGAGAAAAAAGAATTTTTTGCCTCCATTGCTGAACTTTCTCTTTTGCTTGCACAAGCTAGAATAGACTTGAAGACTGATTGTAGATTGTTCAAAGTTGATTGTTGTGCTATTCCTAAGCACTTGCAAGTGTCTATTCGTTGCTAAGAAGATCATAGAGCAAGATTTCTTCAAAAGAGGTAGGTTTTTTGAAGTTTTTTGATTATTTTTTTTACATTTTTTTTCACAAGTGAACTTCAACTCTTTTGTTTTGCTTTTTAATTATTGTTTTGTTCTACTTTTCATTCTTCTAAATTTCTATAACACATGTTCAATTTTTTCATTTTTTTGAAATTAATTAAGTATTTTAGTTTCAAATTCAATGAATCAATACCAAAATTTCAATATGTTGTGCCTTAGGTATTCACTATTCCGTATTACAATGGAAACTGGTACCTCCTCAGGCTCAATCCAATCTTGTTTCAAAATAAACCCAGCCTCTCCCCTTTGGAAATATGTAGAAATGGTTCAGCAACTTCCAGGTGGTGGAGGATATGTTTGGATTTGTAGTCATTGCAATGTTCAATATTCGAGCTCATACAATCGAATAAAAGGGCACTTGTGCGGGATCCCTGAAACAGGCATCAAAAATTGTCCAGGTGAAAACAACGCAGGCATTCCAGAACATATAGTGTTGAAATATATTGCTGAGCAAGAAAAGGCAGACCAAAAAACAACCGGTGGTAAAACAAGCCATCCTTTGAAGAAAGGATCTTGAACCATGAAACCCCCTACACCACCTTCCTATTTTCCACCTACAGAAAGCCATCCATTTATCGACATCCCTCAAGAGCAAACCATGCCCTCTTCAAATAAAAGATCTAAGGGATCGTTGGAAGCTTCATTTCAGAATGAAGCAAGAGAGATTGTTGATCAAGACCTAGCAAGATGTGTCTATGCCAATGGATTGGCATTCAACGTTGTTCATTCACCATATTGGCAAAAAATGGTGAAATCTATTAATGAGGCTCCAAAGGGGTATAAGGGCCCATGTTTTGAGAAGGTGCGTTGCACCTTATTAGAGAAAAGAGGTGAAACATGCAGTAGACTCTTTGAAGCCCATAAAGAAATTACGTGGATCAAAGCGAGGGGTGACCATGGTTTTGATGGATGGAAGATGCAGAAATGCAGCCAGTGTTGATCAATGTTATTAGCATTGGGGGCAATGTTTTTGAGAGCAGTGGATTGTGAAGGACAGGTCAAAGATGGTCCATTTATTGCTGACATCCTTTGCCAAGCTATTGAAGAAGTGGGCCATCAAAATGTTGTGCAAGTTGTAACCGACAATGCCAAAAATTGTAGGGCTGCTGGGTTATTGGTTGAGGAGAAGTATCCACACATTTTTTGGACACCTTGTGCTATCCACTCCCTCAATCTAATGCTACAAAAAATTGGATCCAAAATTGAATGGATCAAACAGGTGTATGCGGAGGGTGAAGACATCCAAATGTTTGTCACCAACCACCATATGACGCAAGGAATGTTTAGACAATTCTCTAAATTGGGGTTGTTGAAGGTAAGTTAATTCTCAATATTTTTTAATTTTTTAATTTTCTTTTAATTTTAATTTTTAAATTTTGATTTTGTATATTTAAATTATATTTTAATTTTAATTTTGATTTTCAAACAGGTTGCCGAGACCCGTTTTGCCTCCAACACAATTGTGTTGAGACGACTTATAAAGGTTCGTGAGGCACTATCTGCCATGGTAATCAGCCCTAATTGGGTTGTATGGAGGCAATCTAGCAATGAAAGGGCAAATAGGATCAAGCAAAGGATCCTAGATGATGGTTGGTGGGATCGTGTTGAGTATCTCGTCAGTTTCATCGAGCCCATACTGAGCATGATCCGTTACACTGACTTGGATAGACCTTGTTTGGGCGAAGTATATGATGGTATCAACTCAATGATTGAGAAGATGAGATCCATCATCAATGCAAAAGGGGAAGATCCTGAAGAAAAATTCTTCAAAGAGCTACAGGAAATCATGGTTGATAGATGGAACAAAATGACCACTCCCTTGCATCTTCTCGCTTTTGCATTGAGTCCCAAATATTATAGCCCTGAGATACTTTCTACTTCATCAAGAGTTGCTCCATAAAGGGATGGTGAAGTGGCCCAAGGGTACAAGGCAGCAATTCGTAGAATCTTCAGTGATCGTGACCAACGTGATTGAGTGAGGGCTGAGTTTATGGCTTTTGCATGCTCTGGGAGTGTTGATCAAAATATGGATGCTCTTCGAGACAAGTGTAGGGTGGCTGCTCATAGTTGGTGGTACTTCCATGGGCAAGAATACATGCACCTCCAACCTATTGCAATAAAAGTTTTATCCCAAGTAAGTTTTATAATTTATATTTGTAATTTTAATTTTAAATTTTAATTAATAATTTTGTTTAGTTAATTTTTGTATCTCTTAACTATTTATTAATTTAATTTGGTCTTAATAGGTTGCTAGTTCATCCTCTTCTGAGAGGAATTGGAGCACATACTCCTTCATCCACTCAATAAAATGCAATAGGCTACATTCAAAAAAGGCTGAGGACTTGGTGTATGTGCATTCAAACTTGTGCCTCCTTACACACAAACATAGTTCCTACAAAGAAGGAGACACAAGGAGGTGGGATATTGAGCCAGAGCAGCTTGACTTGGATGCTTCCACAAGTCACTTAGCTGCACTTGATATTGATGATGACTATCAGCCTGAAGCAACTACTAAGCATGAGAGTGGTAGTGTCAGTGCTAGTGTCGGTGCTAGTGGCAGTGCTTGTGCGAGTGCCACTAATGCTCTTTGTGGTTCTACACAAAATGTAGCATCTAATGTTGCTAATGATGCTGCTTTTTTTGATGATCCATATGATTCAGATTGACATTGTAAACACTTGACATTTTTATGTTTGAAGTTTGAACTTTAATTTATAATTCTATATCATGACATTTGACTTTTGAGTATAAAGTGGTGGTGTATTTTTGCTATGTTATTTGACTATTAATATGGTGGTGTATTCTGAACTTAAATACTGCTGCAAATATGTATATATTTCTGATTTTTATATGTTTTTGTATTACCAAACCCAAAACGAACCCAAACCCCAAAAAAAAATTTCCCGAACCGGCGAACCGGGTTCTCGAACCCGAACCCAAACCCAAAACCGAACCGGTAACTTAGCTTAAATACTTGATTGCTCCAAACAAATAAACCAAGTCAGCCCCAAAAAAAGAAGCACATTTTAGTTGGCGCCCAAAATTGGATTGTTAAGGTTGGCCCCCAGAAAAGTACTATTATTTTAAATTAATATTAAATTAATTAATAATAATATTATTATTATTGACTAGTGATTAAAAACACTTTTGGTTGCTGTAAGTTGGCCTTAGGGCTTAGGGGTTTATGACAAATTTCAAAGCCTACTGTGCACCAAATTCAACAGCCAGACAAGAACCCTCTTGTTGGAAAGAGGTCTTCTCAAATCCTAATGCTTCCACTGCAGACAAAAGTCTTGCCAGTGGACCTACTACCACCAAATTCTCTCTTCTTGCCACACTGAAGAGGAGGAACTTCAAGTACTAAGTATTGAAAACAAAAAGGTGTCCTGCAAGGTGTTATTACTCCATCCCCTATAGGAAAAGAGATCCACAAGCATAACAAGGGCTGTGTTCTACACAAGAATCCAAAAAAAGTCGACATTTCTAGCAATAATGATGACAAACTCCAAGGAGAGCCAACATGTCTGATGTTGCTTGCTTCTTGTTTTGGCAGGGGAACAGTCATGATCCTTTCAAAGTATATGGCTACTTTTTAGAACTGCATACTTCACAGCCCGCACTATATATGAATCTCTTCTTTATTGTCTTTCCTTTCTGCAGTACTTAGGTAGATCTACTTTCAGAAACCTCTAAAAAACCTCAGATTTTTTTCCTTTTGCTTTTCTCAAAGTATTTGACTTCTTGAAGCTAGCTACACAAGCTAAAGCAAGGTGACAAATAATTAGAATGTTTTTATTTGTTATTTATGTTTAGTGGTTCCAAAACAAAATATGCCAACTTCACATGCACTAAATAATTTTATATTTTTATATATACAAATGGTTTATGGAGTTTTTCAGTTGGAATCAACTGTTCGCATCAACTCATTCAAATCCTACAATCAAAGTTCAAACAGACAAAAATGGGTGCAAATACCTGGCTACAACTTTGCAACATGAAAGCAAAACTAGTCTTAATAACAAATGGATGATAAACCCTCAACCATATTTACTTTACTCGCAAACAAAAGTTTGTACTCAGAGATCATACAACAACATTATAAGATCTAGTAAAAAAGAATTTCCATAAATCTTGTGTATGAATCTCTGAAGATCAAATTTTCCAATAAATTTAATTTTCCTTATCTTTTCTAATGTATTAACTTTCCATCGAATCTTTTTCTTCAAACCTATGCTGTAAGCTTTACATCAGAAAAACTGAATGTCATTACTCTATAGTCAATGGTGCTTTTAAAGAAAATCTATTGCAAATATTTAAGCTACCTGATAAGTAAGGCTTTTTCCACCACCAGTAGGCATCAAAACAAATACATCATGTCCACTCATTGTTGCGTTGATCACTTCTCTTTGATTTGGTCGAAAAGAATGATTGCCAAAAACTTTTCTATTGTTTACCTGAAACAAGTTATCACAGTGTCAAAAAAAATTTCATTACCCAGTAAACTTGCCATGATATATATTATAAACTACCAAATACCTCTATCTCTCGGGTCCAGGGAAAGTCTTTTTTGATCCACTTCTTATCACCAGACCCTTCCGTGTAGTTCACTTCAGTGAACTTAGGTATGCACTGTTCTCTCCCAATATGCTGTAATTGGGTTCTCTGATTATCAAAAAGCTCATAAGAAGCACAAGAAGTAGGTAATTTACATGAACCTATAGCTTCCCCAAATGACTGGTTGCGATTCCTGATCTCTGATTCAAAGATTTCATGACTAGAGCTTGAAGTATTGTGATTTTGCCTTACAAAAGGTGAACTCGCAATAGTCTCATGTGTCCTTCCTCCCTCACCATTGACCTGCTGATTATGTGTAGTTGCAGAAAAAATGGTCGAAGGTGCTCCAAAAGAGCAACTTGCAGGTTCTCCAGAAGCTGAAGAATAAAATTCACGCTTCTTATCATCTAAAGGAGGGCACTGAAGTTGCTGCTCTAGATAGCGAACTTTCTTGCTCAAGTGAGATCTACATATTCAAGGACTTATAGGAACATTAGATATCATCCATAATTAATGATACTATAGCATTATAAATCATTAGAAAATTCAAAGTTTACTCTCTTCACTAACCGTTCTAGACGAAGCTTTTCAGATTTTTGAGGACTGAGTTCAGCAGCATTATCAAGTAGCTCATTTGATATTGAGATTAGCTGATCTTTCAGCTCCTGCAAATGTATTTTGGCTTCCATACAACGAGCCACCTGAAGCTTGGAAATATAAGAGCTCCAATGCAAATAAACTAACTAAATGACAACAGAAAAGCAAAATCTGCATATTAATAATGAGAAATCAGTTTTACCAGAACACCATGATCACAAATATAGTTTGTCTGATTTTCTAATGAGCTTTCAGGCATACAAGTTCCTTGAAAAAGTGGTTTCTTATAAGCAGGAGCTACTTTGCAGCTTGTACTTGAAAATTTTAAAACTGAAGCCTCTGGTGTGACAGTTGATTGGTAGTGATTGGATACAATTTGATCAATATCAATGCTCTGTAGTTAAACAAGAAAATGAGTAGGTACACATAACAAGCTACTTAAGTATCCTAAATAATATCCCATCATTTCTACCAAAAGAATTAAACAATCATTGTAAGAGCTTGATATGTATAAATTTTCCACAACCTTCAATATGTCATCATCCTCCCCCAGATCCATGAAAGATTGTTCTGTTTCAGCACAACTTTGCCTGCCTGATCCTTGACAACAGCTTGAGGTTGCTTCCCTATCATATGTGTTTCTGAAATGAGCACCATGCTCTTCAACAGGCAAAACATTTGCTCTCAAACCTTTAATGCTTTCAAAATTTTTGCCTCCATTACTGTGTGTGCTCTTAGTAGAATTATTTGTATTCTGCATAGAGCTCAAGGCAATGTTTTTCTCTGGTTGCAATTTTGCACCACTTTTACTAGAAGTGAAAAACTGTCTTGATGATTGCAATTCTGCTTTGTCATTTTTCTCAAGCGGTGCAGTAATCCCAGGCCTAAGATATTCTCTGAAACTACTCCGACAAGTTGATAGAGTCTGTAAGGCCTGGAAAAGGGCAACAAATATGATTACCTTGAAGAAAGGTGTATAACACAAAATGCATTTTGATTACTTTTACCCTGTATTTTGTGACAAATGTTGAACTTTATTTTATTTCTATAGTGGAAAATACAGTGTTAAAAATACTGTTGAAAATTACAAAGTTCAACACAAGGTTGTGAGAGATTAGTACAGCAGACCAGTTGCTGCAAAAGTAATACTGATACATTTCTACCTAAGGAAGGCTGAAATTGCTCAAAAAAAAAAACCTTTATAGTTTTCCTACAATAAACTATAAAGTAAGATAAAAACCTTTTTAGCAAATAACAACTGTGAAGGATCAAAAGAAATCCTAGTAGAAGCCATCAACCTGAAAATGTGCAAAAAAAGACAAAGCTTATGAGATCCTGAAATAATATCAGTTGCTCACAAATCCCAAAATATAATATACATAACAAATAACCGAACAGGTGAAGAAATGTTTGATACTTTTCCCAAACACAGAATTTAACTGAAGAACTCAACTATAACAATGCATTGATATCATGGTTGAATCCTTACATAGGAAAAGCATAAGTCGGATGATGTGTGCAAAGACTCAAATACTTATAAGCTATGTAAAACTGAAACCTAAAGGCTATGTATGTAAAATATCTCTGTGAACTTCATTACATATGTGGGTCCAAGCAACCACACACAGAACTCAAAACAGAATACACCCATTTTTAATAGTTAGCCTGCACAAAAACTCACTCTGTAAGTTTGAGAGGATTGCCAGAAGCATTAGGATTTTGCAATGGTAAAGATAATATAAAATTAGAATTCAGGAACGTGTTCTGACTGGAAAAGGACTCAATCTTTTGTAAATGATGCGACCAGTTAGTCTGACATATATTCTTTTTTCCCTCGGAATTCCAATTTGAATCTGCTTTTCTGAAGGATAAATATGAAAACATTTTAGTTAAAGGAAAGAAATATAAAATATTGAAATACAAAAGATAATATTAGTTCTCTAATATTAAAGAGCTGTAAACAGTTGAAATCTACCTCATAGAATCGTGTGTCGACATGGATCAGCATAATTTATGCTCATCCAATCTCTTAAAACATGAAACTGCATTAATCCACTTCCAGCCAAATCTATTCAAGCCTACAGAAAACATGTAAATATGAGACAAGACCACCCCCATCTTTTATGAGTGGCAATAATTTATAACTGAAGACCCACTAAACAATGAAACCTTTCCCAAAACTAATAGAGGGCAATAACATGAAACCAGGCAAAAAATTAAATTTAACATCATAACGCAATATGCTCCGAAAAACAGCATTCCAACATCAGTTCTGAAAATAACCTTGGTTACACAAAAGGAAATCCCAAAGACTGTGGTTTGGACTAGAACACGGGTAACTTTTTGCACTAAACCCGGTTCAGTATGGTAGTTTCTGCCTCAGCCCCAATTATGCAGTCCTGTAGTTTACGTGGCCAATCTTAGGAGCATAACCAAAACTACAATAGCATAGCTAACCTTTACCCAGAGAAAATGCACTAATCTGGTTCAAACTCTCAGGATGTATAGCTATTTTGTTCAAGTCTTTGAAGGACCATTAGGTTCCTAGATAACATTTAAGTCATTGATGGTGTACATAAGTGTGAAAATATATGAAAGGTCATATACAGAATATGAAGCAAAGTTGTGCCTAAAACATAGACTTAATGCTTTCATTGAAAAAGATGAGGGACCAGATGTGTACATCATACTGTTTTGAGGATTGACTGTTACGCATCTGATTTGTGCTTGTAACCCATATTGTATTCTCTTAATAGAGCATCAAATCCTTGCTATGTGAAGAAACAATATTGTCCATCATAGGAATCCGTAAAGTGCTGCAATACAAAGGGACACTTTAACACCTGCTAGCTCTGTGTCCACATACCACCTACTAGCTCTGTGTCCACACCACCACTTGCTAGCTCTGCATCCCCATTCCCACCCCCATCCCCAGGGATGGCAAGGGACATCTCTCAACCATCTCCTATCCTCTGGGAGAATCGGAGATGTGTCCCCTCTATTTAGTTTTATAGAAAAGTACATTTTTTCAAAAAAAAGAGCATTGGGGGCCCACAAACCCTACCACACCCCTTATGAAACCCTAAACACATCCTATATGTAACCCACTTGCCCATTTGCAATGCCACTCAAAATTACCAGTAATTTTTGCACTTGCAGATGTGTAACTTGGGGAAGGAAAGAAGAGGAAGGGAGCATGTGTAATTTATGACTACTCGTCCTTGAACATTTACATTGCTCACACAAATGAGACTCATGGCTTGAAGCTATAAAATTTTCAACATAGCCTACTTGATGCCAAATACGATGACCTTCTACAAAATCTACAGGTGCCCTAAAGACAACCTAGGAAAGTTGCATACAATAGTTTGATAGGTTTTGATGCTCTCCAAATCATGTGCCATTGGGACCATACACTTGCACGCTCTTATTCTCATTGAGTTCTAAACTTGGAAACATTGTGATCCTATGCATAGTTTGCAAACTCAGACTCAGCAGATCCCAAATTTTAAATCTTGGCAAGAAACTCAGAAAAACTCAGTAACTTTAAAAATACTCAAATAAAACATAAACTTTATGCGCAATAGCTAGGGTTTCAATCAAGGGAAGTCTGCAAGAGTCTGTAAAACATATTTACAGATGCAAGAATCTGTGAAACATATTTACAGATGCAAGAGTCTGTAAAACATCAGAAGAATCTAGAAAACCAAAACTTATCATCTGTAAATAGTCACGATTTACAGTCACATGCAGATATTACAGTCACAAGAGTTTGTAAAATGTCACAAGTCTGTAAAACTAAAACTTATCATCTGAAACAGTGACAATTTACAGTCTGTAAAAACGAAAAGCAAAGAATAAAAGGCATTTGCAGTCACACGGGTATACTTGAAAGTTAGGGCACATGCAGGCCAGGTATTTTCAACATTTTAAGGACATTTTTTCAGGATTTTCGGCAAGTTGCAAGTTAACCTTGCAGAAACTCAGACAATAAAAAATGGTTAAGTCTCAGAAGAGAAGAATTCGGATTATTGAGGAGTACACTTCAGTTGTTTAGTTCTACCCCGGATTGGGCATATCATGTGTTTGATGCTTCTATTTCTTCTTCCATCTCTGTAACCATTTGCTATAAATATACTACATACGTTGGAGTCTAATATTTTTCATCCATTTTTGTTAATATTTAATATTTGGGAAATGTTAAAGCTTATATATTTGAATTTCCCTATATATAAATATATATACTGCTTTTCCCAAAAAATCAAAAAAATGCCTTCCTAGACTGCCATTCCTGAAACACATCCTGCTGTCCCCTGGCTACCCTGAAAACTGTCCCGCTGTCCCAATCCCAGAAACACCATGGAACATAGGCAAAGTTGGTGTTTGTGCGGCATGCCTATATGGTTTCCTTTTGCTGCCTGAGAAAAGTAATCTATAAGGAATTTTTTAATAATGTTATCTATAAATTTTGTCTGTACCTACTACAGGAATTTAATTTCTTGCAATCTGCAGTTGTAGACATTTTGCTTTTTTAGACTATAATGGAGTGTTTCTTCTTAGAATATATGCAGCTTTAACCAACACGTGTAGCTGTTTGTTTCTATATTGATAATAATGATACTGTTAATGTTTATGTTGAAATAGTTTGTTTTCTTGCTCAAACATTGAGAAAGTGACACACCCTTCTGGAAATCATGCATATACATTTGCATTTGTCTTAAAATATTAACAGCATGATCACTTTAAATAAATTATATCAAAGCATGTGCATTGCAATCCACACACGGAAGAGAGGCTTGCCTATTACAACAGTTTTGGAAGATGTCTGTTGAAGTATATGAAATGCTTTTCTTTTACATAACACAATTTTAAGCATTCTTGAGTCAGTAAACAGTTCAAAAACTGATAAGGATTTGTGGCAATTATAATGGATGCAACATATAATGATAATCGACAAGAGATAGAGCAATATAGAAATTCTTCATTTAAGAAATTATATTTTTCAATGAATTATGTAGATGTTCTATTTATGACAATTGGCAATTCGGTGCAGATTGAATATTGAATACAGAACAGCAGTATATTCTGGACAATTTTCTTCTCCATGCATGGCTACGGTTTGGCTGAATTTATGTCCATTTTTTATGGGCCCCCTGCTGATGTTTAAATGCAGCTTCAGTCGTATTTCTTCCAGCTTCTCCTTTACATCATTTGATAAATTAAATATTAGCTATGAGGCCATTTAATTTATAAGTATCTAGAGGCACGAGCTTATGATTAAAGAGTCATCATTTAAAGAGTTGTTGAGGCCGATCTCACTCTCATTTGTTTACAAGGTGCAAAAGATATTATTTCTTTGGTGGCCAACCTTTTCTCTTGGCACATTATTTTATGAAGAGGTTCTTTCTTGCTGGCCGACTTGGTGGTGAAAAGTCACGTCCTCCTTCTTGTCTCTTGTATATATACTCATTCATTTGTTCATTGTTTATCATCCAATACACATTGTTCTTCCACTAGTCTAAGGTGCGAATAAGAAAGGAGCAGAGCAGATTAGTAAATCTGTTATGAAAAGTCTGAAGATCATCAAGTCAAGTTCGATATCTTTTCTGTACATGCGAGTTCATCCAAGAGCAGTGCGAGTTTGAGTAAAGTGCAGATTGAGATCTGAGTATAAGGCAGAGATATCCTGACAGTTTATATCACTCAGTCCTGTACTTACATCAGTTTGTGATGCTACTTATTGGCCTCCATTTGTAAAGGAGTTTCTCATTTGTGAATCAATAATATAAGAGATATTATTGGCTGGGTTTTTCTCCCTCAAGAGGAGGGTTTTCCCAGGGTATCTGCTGTGTCTTGTGTTAATTTTTGAATTAATTTCTGTGCATATCAATCTGATTCCTAAAATTTAACACCCCCAACTCCTTGTGTGCACGTAATGAACAATGCACTTAAGGAAATTGGGAAAACTAAGTGAGTCAAAGAGGTGACAATGAATACCAAGCAAGTGAAGGTGTTTGCATGTAACCAACACGCCTTATTAGCATTATTTCAATCCATTTAAAGGAAGTAATTCCTCAAACCAAATATGAGCAGATTTGAATATTTTTCTTTATTGAAGAGTATGCTCGAGTTATAGAGCGCTTGCAACTAATGATTATGATGTAGAAGTGGAATAGGTAGGCAATGTCCAAGACTAAACAAGCAAACATGAAGGAGGATGGGGTGTTCTGAGAATTTTTTTGGTTACATATGAGAAACATTATATACTTTGTACCCTTGTTTTTACTGTCATCGAATATCGGGACTTTAACAATCCTAACCTTGAAGAGATATATAAGTGCATCAATTGCTTGTTTGGCCAGATGAAAATTGCAATTAATGATAGAGACTGCTTGAGATCTATCAGGACTATATTCAACCCATCATCCACTAGAGGTTGAAGAAGCTAGACACCCCTTTACACACAATCACATATGAAACAAATCCCAAATATTTTACATTTTGATGACCAAGACATGAGTGATCTGTTTATTGCTGCTGCTAAGGGATAGGATTTTGGTGACTTCTGAGTTTTGGTTGATCATGATATTTTTAATCAATGATGCTCAACTGAAATATATTTGTACTCTTTATGGAATATAAAAAAATGAAACCCAAATAGTAGATGGGCAGATCTAACAAAGTCATTCCTATTGATGACAATGAGGTGAAGGAGGACTCGATGAAGGCCCTCAAAAATATTACAATGTGAAATTTGATGCAATAATCAAGGAACCAAATTTGATCTCTCAAAGGCTACAAGACTTTGGCTAAAATAGATAGACACACTATGATGCAAGAAAAAGTATGTAAACTAGCTATAGGAGTCCATCATTACTATGAACACTAGTTGTCTTCCTCCTATCACAAGTTTCCAATCCCCTTGCTACTAAGAGTAATTGATGTATAGATAGTTTTCTCTATTCTGTTAATAGGAACAAGCTTACATCAGAAAGAGAGGCAAAGCTTCTTGTTATACATGGTTCCTTGCGCCTCATTGATCAGAATATAGATGAAGAAAGCAGAGTGTAGCACCGCGGTGGGATTTAGAATCTAAGGAGCCAATGCATATTCATGAGAACAAAGAAGTGCAACCAAGATTGAGTCTAGCAATTCCAATGCAAGAGAAATTTAGGGGATTTCCTTATACACGTGACTTTGACCATTGAGCTTCTTACTCAATGCAGCTAGGCATTGTCATTTTAGCAAATAAAATTTTCATTATTCAATTTGAAAGTTCGAGCATTTAGTTGATAATTGATAATGAATCTTCAGTTCACTTTAAACATCATTGATACTCATTCGTACAATTTAAACCAAAGAAGCATAAATCTGCGATTAAACCCGATTAATCGCGATTTTTAATAAATCTGCAGGCTGGACGATTTTTTCCCCGATTTTTTGAAAAAAACGTTGACTTAAGTCAACGATTTTTTTGCAGGTTTTAAACGCGTTTAAAACGCGTTTTAATCTGGAAACCCCCGTTTTAAACCTGCCGACGACCTAACATGAGATTCGCGCGGACATAAAAAGCCCTAAAAGTTGCTCGAAATTCGTAAGTTGCTGGAAAACGCGGACGGAACAGAAAAAGCGACGGACAGAGGCCGACTGGAACAAAAAAATCGACGCCCTTTCTTCATTTCTTCTTCAAAGTTCACACGCACGGGAGGTAGGCCTGAATTTTTATGCATTTTTACGCATTTTTCATGCATTTTCAAGAATTTTTCATGCATTTTCACGAATTTTTCACGAATTTTTCACGAATTTTTCATCCCTAAATCTTTAGAACTTTGAATAAAATTATAAATAATTTAATTTAGTATTGTTTAGGCCTTAGGGTTTTGAGTTAGATTTTGAATAACTGTATTTTTTTAATTTACTATAATTTTTTATATACAGTTTAATTTTTTTTAGTATAATATTTAATATTGAATTTGAAAATTAAAAAAAAATACTAATAATATTATATAGTATAATACTAAAAAATATTGTATTATTTTTAAATAAGTTTATTTATTTATTTTAATTTTTTATTATTATTTACTATTTAAATTTTAAAATTTTAAATAATATTGCTTTATTTTTATTTTAAAATTATTGTATAAAATATAATTTTAAAATGCAATTATTATTTTATAATAATCATGAATCATGATTGTTATATTTTATAATAATCATGATTGTTATATTATTTTAAAAATATTTACCGTATTTTCAAATTACTATATTGTTATTTTCTAGTTAATTATTTTAAAAATATCATTAATTAATTTTAATTAATTCTTACTCTGACATAGCTGGTTATTTTAAATTTTATCAAATTTCAATTTTATCTTACGAGTGAAATAAAATGCTTTTGCAGATTTCATTCTTGATCAGTGATCACAATGCCGCGTCCGAAAGACTTTGCATGGACACATTGCACACCAATTGATGGTAGTGCAAAGGTTAAATGCAATTGGTGCCAGGATGACGTCGGTGGTGGAATTTATCGGTTCAAATGGCATTTGTCAAAAGAACCAGGTAATAACACCACCATTTGCACAAAATGCCCTGCAGATGTCACATATCAGGCGAAACAAGCTCTTTATGGTATCGCTGAGAATAAGGCCAAAAAAGCAAGAACTGGAGTTGAAACAGGTTCTAATTCTGCAAGTGTAAAGAGGAATAACTTGGATGAGGAGGCTGGTGGGCATGGGAGTTGTAGGGAATCCGGATCAACACCTTCTACAGCACATGGCCCAAACACAGGTGGAGGAAACATTGATGCTTTCTTCCAACCTCGTACTACACCAGGATCACAAACTACTTTGGAGAGTACAGGATGGAGGAAGAATGTCCACGATCAAGCGAAGAAGGCCATTGCAAATTTTTGGTACTCCTCGAGCTTGCCATTCCATGCTGCCAGATCTCCATATTGGCAAGCTATGGTTGATGCTCTTGCAGCTGTAGGTCCTGGGTTTCGAGCCCCATCTTATCAGACATTGAGGACTAGTATGCTCAATGAGGCAGTAAGTGATGTCAAAGATGTTCTTAAAGAGCATCGATCAGAGTGGACTAATAGTGGGTGCACCATTATGTCAGACGGATGGACAGATAGAAGGAACCGAACCCTCATCAACTTCCTTGTCTCTTCTGATCTTGGCACTGTTTTTTTGAGATCTGTAGATGCATCAGATACAATGAAATCTGCAGCTGCATTGTTTGATATGTATGACTCGGTAGTCATGGAAGTGGGGCCAGAAAATGTGGTTCAATTTATCACAGACAATGCTGCTGCTTGTGTTGCTGCTGGGAGACTTTTGATAGAAAAATACCCCTCCATGTTTTTTACCCCATGTGCAGCACATTGCATTGATCTAACCCTAGAGGACATTGGAAAAATTGAATGGGTTAAGGAGATACTGCACAAGGCTCGCTCTGTTACCAAATATATTTATAATCACACAAGGGTTTTGAGTATGATGCGGTCTTTCACAGAGGGCAAGGACCTAGTTCGTCCAGGGGTGACAAGATTTGCAACACATTTTCTTGCACTACAGACTCTTTGTCAACAAAAAATGAATTTGAAACGAATGTTTGTTTCAAGAGAGTGGATGGAGTCTGGCTTTGGTAATCAAACAGATGGCATGGCAATTGCAGATTACATGTATTCTACTAGTTTTTGGAATGTGGCTGAACAAGTTGTATCATTTTCGGAGCCTCTAGTAAAAGTCTTGAGGCTAGTGGACGGGGATAAATCCCCCATGGGATACTTGTATGAGGCCATGGATAGGGCCAAGGAGGTGATGAGGGGTAGGCTGGAAAATGACAGGGATAGGTATATGCCATTGTGGGACATAATAGATAGGAGATGGGATGGACAGATGCACTCCCCTCTCCATGCTGCAGGATACTTTCTCAATCCATCATTGTTCTACAACTCTTCATTCAGACAAATTGATGCTGAGATCACACAAGGATTGTTAAAATGCATGGACAAAATGTTTCCAGACCAAGAACGATTGCATGAAGCTATGTCAGAGTTGCAATTGTACAGGCAAGGAAGGGGTTTTCTCTCTTCTAGGGTTGCCGTGGAAGGCCGAAAGACCTTCCAACCAGGTAGACTATAAAATTTTGATAATCTTTTGATTTTTCATGTCACATGATCATTAAATGTATCTTAGATTTTAAGATATTCTTACATGACACTCATCTCCATATAATGTTCTTTGAACTTTCAGCTCAATGGTGGGATTTTTTTGGCAACGAATGCAAAAATCTAAGGTGGATGGCAATACGCATTTTGACCCAGCCATGCAGCTCATCCGCTTGTGAGCGTAATTGGAGTGTTTTTGAACACATACATTCCAAAAAACGCAACCGCTTAACACAAAAACGGATGAATGACTTAGTGTTTGTTCACCACAACCTCCGCCTGAAGCTAAAGAAAGCTCAAGGTGAGACTTTTAATACACTTGCAATCAATTTCAATTGTTGTCATTGTGTTTTTCACTTGTAGAGAAAAGACTAATTTCTACATGGGCAAAAACAGGTACTATTGAGGAAGATGCCCCAATTGATCTCGATGAGATTGATCCTGAGTCTGAGTGGATTGCTGCATCTGATGATGAATTTGAATATTGTATTGAGCCTGAAGATGTAGATATCTTGGAGGAGGCCAGCGTGCCTGATGATCTACTTGAAGAAGCTCGGCGGGCAACCGGTCACCTAACAGCTTCAACATCGGGAGCAGGAGCTTCTGCCCTATAGCACGTCATTTGCTACAATTGAATTTTTTGGAACTTTGTACTTAGTTTATAGGTTTACTTTGTACAAAGTCACAAACTATATTGTAATAGACATTTTGACAACTGTCACAATCTGATATTTATGCAGTTGTAGTATGTTTTGTGCAATGTAATCAGACTAATCACTGATCAGCGATATGAGTATAAGCAAAGAAAATCTATTTTCTATAATTCATGGATTGAACTCTATATTTTATTTGCTCTCAATGTCTGTATGCTATGGAAATGCCATTAAATTTAAAAAAAAATTACTTTCTGACTGTTTTTCTTCAATTTTTTGCAGTTTTTTGTATATCCGATTTTTTCCCGATTTTTTCAAAAAATCCTAAACTTTTGGTTTGCCGATTTATTCCCCAAACGATTTATGCTGCTATGATTTAAACTATAGTGCTTATTTTTAAATCTCAATTTGAATTTTCATACATTTTGTAGTGTGACATTGCCAGCCATAGCTTGATCGAGGATGCTATTTAATTTTAGCTTCTTTTAGTTTGTTTATAATATGTCAATATTGGATTGAGGATGTTATTTAATTTCACCTTCTTCTAGTTTGTTTATAAAATGTCAATGTTGAACCATGGAAGTTATTTGATTTCAGCTTCTTTCAGTTTGTTTATATAAGATTTTTTCACTTTTAAAACTTTATTTTCAAAATATTTATTTTATTGGTTTATTTATTTATAGTTGTAACGTCCAAAACCTAATAATATTTTTTTCGCCTCTAAATCACCTCCCCATTCCAAAAACTTGAAAAAACATTGCTCAAATCATAGAAGAGATTAATCAACTTTGCCAAAAATTGCCACTATTTCTTCGGGATCCCATTTTAATCTAGAACTTCCGAAATCACTCCAGAGACAAGTTTCAAATATTTTACCTTGTTTTCTTCTTTGCTCGTTATTTAAAAAATGGCATTGCTACATTTAAGGCTTGAAAGAACCAGCTCTCTATCTTCGTCTTTCATGTATAGCAATGGACAGTTGCCTAGGAATAATGTATTGCTCTATATATATATATATATATATATATATATATATACTTTCATTGACAAGTGGCATCCTCTGAGTATATATCTACTTTCATTGACAAGTGGCATCTTCTGAGTATCTCTAATAAGATGGGTTTACTCCCACGTTGTATAGCAGTCAGTTTCATCTATCATTTGGTATCATAGTTTTGGTAATTATGGTAGATTCCCATGTCCTTCACATAGTTTCTTGGCATGTATGTAGTGATAATGACGCATATTGTACGCAAGTCTCAAGTTAAAAACCGAGGCAATCTTTATGAGCTTCAGTCAAAACCTAATCCAAGGTTTGTAACTTTCTGTCACCACAATCTCAGTATAGTATGATAATGTCTGGACCTCCCTGTAATGTTTTTTTTTGTATACATAACTATTGTTTAAATTTTGAAGTGTTATAAGCCAACATAAAGACCTACAGTTGCTATGCTGAATCTCGTAAAATTTGAAATTCAAATGAAAATAGAAATCAGAAACTGAATGGAAACTCTGAGGCGGGTATAGAAATCTAGAATTGCAACGCTCAAAATCTGAACAACTGTAAAGTACGAAATCTGTCATAAAACTGAAATGTGAAACTGTTGGAAACTACAATCTGGAACTCCTAGAAAATAGAAACAAAATACTGAATAGAATTGAAAGCTTGCTAGTAATATTAGTAAAAAATGGATTAAGCAAACAGACGACAGACATCCCAATGAGCAATTCAATATGTAACAAGAGAAGCATCCATTTTCATCAAAATTGTTTAACGCATTGGGCAGTAATTAAACAGGAATGAAATGTAAGCGAAACCTGGATGAGCACGCTGCGATTTGAAAATTGAAACCCTTGCTGGCTAAGAGAAGAATGGTAATTTTGTTTCCCTGCCTAGCTCGCACTCAGCTCTGAGTTGGATTTTCGCGGGCGGAGAGGGAAGAGAGGTGAGGGGAGGAAACAAGGCCCTGGTGGTCGCACTGGCGGGAATCGAACACAACTTGAATTGCTTTCCCATAAGGGTGATGGGGAATTGTAACATCTAATAGTTTCCTCCTTTTAAAAGCCAAAAACACAATTATATCTAAAGCTTTCCTTCTAGATTTTATGTCGACTAGGGATTGGTCCTATGGGTTGGGCACCTTACCTCTCACATGATGTGGTGCTTATATGCTGCCATGTCATTATTGCATAAAAAAAATTGAGATATAATTTAATATATCATCTAGGCATATGGCCATGATGTTTAAATCATAACTCGGAAATTGAGTCTCATGGGATAATTTAAGGTTTTTTTTTTTTTTTTCCTTTATTTTATTTTTTTTAAGGTAGATAAAAGTTATTAATATGATTTTTGTTTTGTTTTATTTTGTTTTTTTTGTTTTTTTGGGTTGTGAATGATAGTGAAGATGATATCAAAAAAATTAAGAAATTTGTTCTTAAGAGAATGAGATAATGAAATTAATATATTTATAGATGTTTTTCTTTTGATAGAGGTTGTTGATTTTGTTGCTAATGGTGTGAGAATTAGAGTTTGATAAACTATTATATTAAATATATCTCCTCGAAGCAATCTTTAAGTATTTGGACTAAGTACACTTGGGAATCTATGATATTGAGCTCATTATAATCTAGAACCTTGTCGAGGACCTTTGTTTATTTTCTTTCAAAGACCCCTAGTAAGTCCAAAAGCTTATGTCTATATTTTAGCTAATGAGGAATACCCTTTGGATTATCTCATTGGACTCGTGATTTTAAAGTTTCTAAGTAAGCTTCACATAAGGTCCCTATTTGGATCAAGCTTTTGAGTCTTCAAATTCTTCTCTAAACTTTTTTGGAGCAAATCATCCAACCTTTATAGTGATTTATGTGTCATGAGATGGAAAGGCTTTACTTATGTCAGCCCTATCATGAATATGCATTGAGATGGAGCTCACCTCTAACCTCAAGGAATCTCTAGATATTTAAGGTGGTTCCATGTACTTTTGTGTAGAAAGTGACCTACATGAATCTCTTAAATACTTGGTTTAAATGTCAATCCCCTAATCATAAGATTAATGATTATTTTCTTATGTTGTGTGCAATGATTAACCCTTTGGCTAAAATACCAAACCCTTGGGGCAAAGATGGGGAATGGTATACTATGGGAGGAAAAACCCTTTACCCCAAAACTTGTGAAACTGAAAGAGTTGGCCCCTATGGTCAAAACCCAACAATATGCACATAAAATGGCCTAATTCTTCCAACATAATGACCAATACCTAATCAAAATAGTCATATTGTGTTAGCTCAAAGTTAGTGTATGTCTATTGGGACCTTCACTAAGAGTTCTCAACCCTCTAGTCACTATCATAGCATGTTTCTTAGTGATGATGAGTTACTAAGGGGAGATTGAGGGGGGAAATGTTGTTTTATATCACTTGACTATTATCTCTAACCAAACCAACACCCTCTTTTGGATAATAAGTTTGCAATTTTAATAGATGGGGATGACTAGCTAGATCTCTTCATGGAGAATCCCTCCATATGAATATCATTTTATTGAATGTGTTTAGATTTACAAAAGTAGCATTGATTCTTGTTCTATCTACATGCCAAAGGGACCCATTTAATGTTAACTATTTACGAGAAGTTTAAGTCACTATTTTTTGCTTCAAATGGCTTTATGGATAAGTTGACTTGGCACCATATAATTCATTACCTTGCATGAGGATGATCATAGCATCATTGATAGTCAACATGTTAGCATTATCAAAGTTAATGCACATGATAATAGCCCAAAAAGAATGGTGTTATCAATATGTTGGATGGCACGTCATTTCGTTTTCTAACTAGTGTATTTATGTCAACTTTATATGGTTAATCGAATGGGATGAAGAATGAACTTTGTCAATGCATTAATAAATTGACGAATCTAAGGTTTGGTATTACCTTAAAAACTATTGGGTTTTGTCACACTTGGATTTTTTGCCACCATACCGAATCCTATTTTTTACATATTTTAAACCTTAAAATTAGTTCATACAGGGTCAACAAACTTTTGGATTTCATCATTATTTATAAGCAACGCGTGTTTCAACTCATTTCTCATGATGGTCAATCAATAAAAGTACATCTAGAGATTATTCACTCAAATCACGGTCTTGTCACTTTTCACTTACATGGGATGGTAAAACCTTTAAAATCCCAAGCAATCAATTCTTCCTAAACATGTCAAATTGATTTCTTATAAATGTGTTATCTAGATCATCACATGGATGTGTAATCTTGAGCTATGTCTACCATTGGTTGGATACTAGAATGAATGGTGAATTGTTGTGATATCTCACATGACGACCTTTTTGTGGTGATCTATTAATTAGATGGATAAGATTTGTAAGAGATCCAACAATATCATTGCCAATGAGTTTGTGAGACTTTCCAATCATTTGAAATATAACTCCTTTAATATCCAACTCAAAATATTGAAGCACAAGTTTAAGATCATTGAATATCATAGAACCAAAGATGCTCAAATTATAGATTGTCTTCACTAACTCAAGGTTAAGGATAAGGATACCAAATATTTTTTAGCATTAAAAATAAGGTAACTTAAAAGTAAAGGTAACTATCATGTCTTCTAACTCTCCTAGATATCTAAAAACTTTCTAGACTGTTATAGATTATCTATTAAAGCTTAGCAAAAGATTGTTGAACATACTCAATCTTTGCATCAATACATAGATATTATTTCAATAACTTTGAGTTATTTTACTCAACTTTCATGTGACACACCTCTTACTTTGGATGGGTTTCATGTGACTCTTATGCAAATGGTTAATGGGGAAAGAACCTAGCTTAGATGGCTCTCCTTGTGATTTTTTTAAGGTTGCATAACACTTAATTGGTCTTAACCCTATTTGTATCTACCAAGAGGTTCTTTGTAATAAGTCACTACGAAGCATTTTCAACTAAGGAAATATTAAATTCACCCCTAAAACCAGGGACCCAAAGCTTATCACTAGTTGGTATCCTTTCATGCTACTTGAAGGGTCTAGTTATTAGTATCTTTTTGTTGTTTTTCATATACTTTTAAGACACTTTACATATGTTTTTAAAAGTACCTTTTAGACAATACTTCCATAATATGTCATCCTTTCATGCATACCTTGCAACCTTGAACCCATTTTGTGGAAATGAAATATGGTGAAAATATTCGTAGCATTGCATGGTTTAAATATGAATATGTATGTATATGAATGGAATGTTGTGATTTAATTATAGTGGTTATTTGCATATGTATGTTGTATGGATTAATCTCTCTGCAGCTCAGCATGTGGTAACAAGAAAGGAGTATTTGTAGCAAGCACCAAAGTAGCAGAACAGGGAATTAATGAAGTTCAAGCCATTCAAAGTGCAAGAAGTTGTGGAGTTGAGCGTGGTCATTATGAAAGGAATAAATGTTGGAAAGATACTTGTTCTAGAATGTTGGACATTTTCCTATGTATTTCACATGAAAGTTGTTCTTATTTGAATGGGTCTCTTTTTCCTTTTCAGTTAGATGAATAAGTCAGTCTTAAATTCACATCCTTGTATCTAGGAGTGAGATTTATGATTGCAATTAGTTAGTTAGTTAGCGGTTTGAATAAGACTCTCCCCGTTTTGTATAAAGTCAAGGGATGAGTTCATAGTTTAGTTAGTTGATTGATACAAGTTATTATCAGTTAGTAGTTTTTCCAGTTTTCTAGTTACCCAAAAACATGTTAAAATGATATTATGGAATAAAATCTGTAAAAAGGATTTTGTCTGAATATCTGGTGTTATGCAATGAATGGAGTTGTATAATGCATGGATGCATAAGAATCTAAGTTAGATTTAGCTTTAAGTTAAGTGAGACGGTCTTCTGAGTTGACCACTAAGGTATTGTTCTTCACTTCATCTATCTAATTGTTTATTTATGCATTTCCATTAATTTTATTTCTTTATTTTACACGTGCATTTCAAATTAAAATAGTTTATGGTTAGTTAAAGTTGTGGTTGTTCATGGACAAAGATGTAATTGATAGATCATAGTACTCTGAAGATTAGGATTGGTTATTTTTTGTTTTAAACAGTATTAGATTAATTATGCACTTGTACATCTTTAGCAATCACCTATAGCTTATGTTGTAGGTACCCATAGCCATTAGGTTATGTAACTACTTTCATTGTTCTTACAATTATGTAATTTCTCAGTAAAGTAGAATAGTTTGAATAGGTTTACATAAGAGTAATTTAGGTGAACACGAGTTTGTGAAGGCACAAATAGTGTAGTACCATCATAAGTTTACACACCTTGGTTGATGATTTAATGTAGGCTTGTAATGTCAAGTGGATTGTTCAACTTGGCACATCCTTGAATTGTGTAGAATTTACCCAAGTCCATAACACATTAGTTTGCATCTACATTTTTGGCGCCATTGTCGAGGATGGTGCTATCTTCATAGGCCTATTTTTACAAGTTTTTCATAGTTAACTTTTATTTTCTGCATTAGGACTGATAGATTTCATCTTCAAAAACACATGGATTTATATTAATATTGTGCAAGGTTGTTGCCATACAAAGTCAAACCTACTGTGTGCAGAGGCGAAGAGATAACCAAGGAAGATTCCTCCCTTCAAACACTCAAGACAAAGAAGATAATGATGGTTTTATTGAATATATTGTGGAGATCATTGAAAGAGTGGGCACTACCTTTCCATCTTCAGCATCATCATCATCTTCCACAACTTTTGAAGGTGTTATCATTGAATCGAGCAACGCTCCATTCACGAGATAACCCCCTACGAAACTTGTCTATTCTGTAGCCCACATACTCTAAGCACGTAAAATGAGGAAAATTGCATTGGTCCTTGTGTGTGGTCCCTCATCCTCAAAAAGTCATTCTAAGCATTAACCTTTGTTAGTTTGTCGAAATTCACATTTTAAACCAAGTTGTGAAAATTCAGTTTTGGGAGTTAGAAAATGTTTTGCACATGTAGGAGTGCTAATTTTTAGTGCTTTTACATAGTACATGTAGGAGCTCTGTTTCTCACCGCTCTTACATATTTCATGCCTTAGTCATTTTTTGGCACATGTAGGAGCGGGGTTTTTTAGCGCTTCTACATCTCAAACCACAAGTCACAAGTAGGAACTCTATTTTTCACTGCTCTTACATATTTCATGCCTTAGTCATTTTCTAGCACATGTAGGAGTGGGGTTTTTTAGTGCTTCTACATCTCAAAACACAAGTCACATGTAGGAGCTCTGTTTTTCACCACTCTTACATATTTCATGCCTTAGTCATTATTTGTCACATGTAGGAGCGGGGTTTTTTAGCGCTTCTACATCTCAAAACACAAGTCACATGTAGGAGTTTTAATTTTTACCGCTCTTACATATTTCATGCCTTAGTCATTTTCTGGCATGTGTCTAGGAGCGGGGTTTTTTAGCGCTTCTACACCTCAAAACACAAGTTACATGTAGGATCTCTATTTTTCGTCACTCTTACATATTCCATGCCTTAGTCATTTTTTGGCACATATAGGAGCTCTGTTTTTCACCACTCTTACATATTTCATGCCTTAGTCATTTTCTGGCACATGTAGGAGCGGGGTATTTTAGTGCTTCTACATCTCAAATCACAAGTCACATGTAAGAGCTTTTTTTTTCACTACTCTTACATATTTCATGCAGAAGCTCTGTTTTTCACCACTCCTATATATGTCACATGCAAAAGCTCTATTTTTCACCGCTCTTACATATGTCATATGCAGAAGCTCTGTTTTTCACCGCTCTTACATATTTCATGCAAAAGCTTCATTTTTCATCACTTTTACATGAAACTTCCCAAGTCCTTTAATATGCTAAAGTGTTGATTTTTAGCACCAAGAATAATTTGAAGATGAAGCTTTCTCAATAGCTTCAATGAACAAAATGATGGATTTCCAGCTTATTTTAGATTTGAAAGGCATCGGAAAGTCTTTAATCTCATCGAAGGAGTTAACCTCAAGAATCCTCATCATCTCCAAAGCACACTCCAATGCT
Source organism: Sequoia sempervirens (assembly GCA_007258455.2). Lineage (NCBI taxonomy): Eukaryota > Viridiplantae > Streptophyta > Pinopsida > Cupressales > Cupressaceae > Sequoia > Sequoia sempervirens. The sequence goes on from VDFB02101065.1 coordinate 43,695, forward strand.
AGACAGTGATGAAGTGCACGTCATCATGAAGTTTTCATGGAGAAAGATGTTGAAGAAGGCCAAATTTTTCCTTAGATTAGATTTCCCAATTTTAGCATTTTTTCATGCATTTTGTAAATAGGTTTCAACATCCTACATGTCATTTTCCAAGATGTAATTACATGTAAAAACATAGATGTTTTCCTATAATGATTAGTGATTGAGATCTAAAGGGCTTTGAGTAAATCTGTGTAAACTTTGAGTTACACTCTTTTATTCGAATTTATGATATTGATTGAATACTGTTGGTGAATTCTCTACAAGACTTTGTGCTTGTATTTATTCATGTTGTTTGTGGATCTATCGTGGAGTATCTAGAAGAATTTGTGCTTCTAATACAACGTTGGTTACATATCTCAAAGGATTCATTGGTGAAAGCTACGAAATGACTTTGTGCCTTCGTGAGTTTTCTTGTTTTATCATTTTATCGTTATTATGTTGGTATTCTTAGTCTTTGCTTTGACAAGATAAGAATATTGGAATTATTGCTTTGTTTTTAGTTTGAAGTTGTATCGAATCAAGAACTCAAAACCATGAAGCATTGTAAAACATATTCTTTGAAAAAAGAGAGAATTATGAATGTGACACACTCCCGTCTCTTAATCGTAGTGTACATCATTGTGAATACTTAATTAGTTTTACTTAGTTTCAATAAGAAGTGAGAAGGTCGCCTCCCATTTCTGAGAGGAGAGATTGTATCTCACAAAGCTGTGGATGAAATCAAGGTTGTGTAATTTGTTAAAAAGGGATTACATAATTTTCACCCAACAAAAGGGACCTTCTGAACAATGGCAGATCCCTATCCACTAGAGCATGGTACCTTTGAGTTTTCCATTACTGACCAAGCCAGAGCTACTGTGCTAAAAAATATACCACCATCAGCATTACTAGTATTTTATGGCTTGATAACTGAGGATCCAAATACCTTTCTCTTTGAGTTTGATGTCTTGTATAGAAGTTATGATTATACTATTGATACCCATTGATTCAAGCTCTTTCCAACCACTCTTAAAGATGTTGCCCTCATATGGTTTATGGGGCTTGGTAGGGATGTTGTCCCAGATTGGGACACCATGAAGACAAAGTTCTTGGAAAAATACAAGGAATATTGCAGAGGATTAGACCGGAGGAGAGATGACATTTTTTCAATGTCTCAAAAAGAGGATGAGCCATTAGAAGATTATATAGAAAGATTTCAATTTGCTTTGAAGAAAAACCCACAACATAAACTGTCAGAGGAATCCCTGAAATTGGTATTTTTAAGAGGGATTAATGAAGAATGTATGGATGCCCTCAACCTTATTAGGGGAGGATACATTTATACAGGTCCATTTGAAGACATTTGTAAATTTTGTAGGAATTATTCTAGGACCCTTTCCAGAAAGCCAAGAGGGGAGAGGTCATCCATCACAAGTAAGTCCTCTAATGGGGTTTCCAAAGTTGAAAACAATAATTTATTATCCAACATGAAGGGGGATATAATTAGTCACCTAACAACCCAGTTGGACACCCTCCACATCAAGAAGAAGTAGGAGGAAGCAAAATCTATGCTCACTGAGTATTGTCCTAACTGTAGGTAGAGGAAAGCCAATTGTAAGTGTAAACGAGTGGCCAATATCTAGGAAGAAAGGATTGAGAAACTAGATTTCCAATTAATTGAAGGAGATGATGGACAAATCTTCTACACAACACAAAGAGGCCATGGCAGCAAAGACATGGTATGCCACCAGACCCCCTTAGTTTTAATCCATCTTTCCCTTTGAGCAATCAAAACTTTTCTGCTTGGAACACTCAGCCCTGACAAACAAATTAGAACCAGTGGTAGAGTCCTCAACAATGGCCACAAGCCCAGCCAAATTGGAACCAACAACCAAATCCATGGCCATAGAAAAACTTTCAGGGTTCTAATTACAATCCACAATGGCCAACCTAACAGAATCAATGGCAGCCTTAGTGATAGAAAGGCTAGCAATGGCAGCAGCAAAATATGAATTACCAACAGCCTATGCTACCTCCTCCTCCACCTCAGTAGCAAGCTCTAATGCCTCCATCAAATCCTCAGTCTCAACTGCCTAGACCATCACAAATACCTACCCAACCTGTACCTAACCCTAACACTAAGCTTTTTCAATAGGCTTATACTAACGAAGTTGTCTAATACCCCACTTATGGGGTAGAGGTGAGTGGTATTCATTTGAGATCAGGGAAGCAGCTTGTAGAACCTTCATCTCCCAAAAATTACAGAATTAGATGATGAAGAACCCATAAAGGAAGCCTCGGATAACCCACCTCTGGAATTCGAGTCCAATTAAGGGCTCCAGACTACCTCACATCTAAAGCCTCCATTCCCTGAATGTTTGGCTACCCAGCAACAACAGACACCAGTTGAAGCTGACCTTCTAAGCTAGTTAAAAGATCTCAACATTAAAATTCCCTTAATCTAAGCCATCAAATATATTCCCATCTATACTAATACTATTAGGGATCTTTGCCTTAAAAATCACCCTCAAATAGTCCATGTTTTGGGTAACCTTGATGATATAATATTGGGAACTATAACTGTTTCCAAATATATAGATCCTGGTAGTCCAGTAGTGGATGTTAAAATCAATGGGACTCTTATTAAGAATACTTTGAAAGACCTGGGTGTTGCAATTAATGTAATGACCAAGGAGACCATGCAGCTACTACAGTTAGCCAACCTTAGACCTACTCAAACAATTTTACAATTAGCCGATACATCTACAGTTAAGCCTAAAGGAGTTATTGAGGACTTGGTCATTTCATTAGATTCTTGGGATTACCCTGCTGACTTTATAGTACTTCATCCCAAAGTTAATCTTGTTGGTTATCCACTAATTCTAGGTCAGCCTTGGTTAGCCACAACTAATGCATTCATAGGCTATAGGTTAGGAAATATGATTATATCCAACAAAACTATAACTAAGAACCTAGTACTTTATCCACCATCTTAGCCACATCAAGACCTTGAGTAGACCATTTGGCCACACCTAGATGATGAGGAAAGCTACTCATTGCAGACCTTGATGACCATTGAACGTAGCCCCCTACTAGATATTCAAGATGAGGATAAGTTGATATCTCATATCATATAAAATAATGCTTGCCAATAATACCTAGCCTTGATCTATCCTCTGTACAAGAAATGTGTATGCAATTAGAGATCAAGCCTAGAAAGATGTTGAATGTTAATAGTGCATTGACTGATGAACAGTAGAAATCCCTACACGTTGTGTTGCAGGCACATGCAACATCCTTTGCATGGGATTATAGCGACATGAAAGGCATTGATATTGCCTTGTGCATGCACAAAATTTACATCAATGATGGCTATAGACCTATAAGGTAGCCATGGAGATGCATGAATCCAACTCTCAGAGAGATTGTGAAAGCTAAACTACAAAAGCTTTTGAATGTAGGATTCATATACCCTATATTAGGCAATGAATGGGTTTCACCATTGGTCATAGTTCCCAGGAAGGGTTGTAAATGGAGAGTCTGTGTTGACTATATGGAACTAAATACTTCCACAAGAAAGTATCACCTCCCATTGCCATTTATTGACCAAGTTCTTGATTCTTTGGCAGGGAAGAAATATTTCTCATTTCTTGATGGTTTTAGTGGTTATAACCAAATTACGATTGCACCTGAAGATCAAGATAAAACCACATTTACCTATCCTTGGGGTACTTATGCATATTTTGTTTTGCCTTTTGGTTTGTGCAATGCTCTAGCCACATTTCAAATAGAAGTGTTTAGTATATTTTCTAATTTTGCAAATGATAAGATGGAGAATTATATGGATGATTTCACCACATATGGTGCAACATTTGATGAGGCTCTGCAAAATTTGGAAACAGTCTTGAAAAGATGCACTAAAAACAATTTATCATTAAGCAATGAGAAATGTTTTATGATGATGACATAAGGCATTTCTTGGGGCATTTTATTTCTAGTGCAAGGATACAAGTTGACCCCAAGAAGATTCATTCAAGATTACAACAAGATAGCTGCCCCTTTGTTAACTTTTTTGACAAAGGAAATTGAGTTTGAATGGACTCCAGACTGCCAACATTCCTTTGAGAAGTTAAAAGCAACTTTAACTAATGCGCCAATTTTAAGAGGTCCAAATTGGACATTGCCATTTCACATTTACACTGATGCATCGGACTTTGCTATTGGAGCAGTCCTAGGAAAAAAAGAGGGGAATAAGGAGTATGCCATATATTATATCAGCAAAAACCTACAAGGAGTAGAATTAAACTACACTACGACTGAGAAAGAAATGCTTGTTGTTTTCTATGCCATTAACAAGTTCTGACACTACATTACTGGCTATCAAGTATTCATACATACAGACCATACAACAATTAGATACTTGATGAATAAGCCAGTAGCAGGTGGAAGACTTGTGAGGTGGTTATTGTTATTGCAAGAATTTGACATAACCATAATTGATAAGTTAGGAAAGGCTAATGTGGTTGCTGAATTTCTATCTAGATTTCCTACAACATCTGAAGGAGTGGATGATTCTTTCCCTGATGAGCATTTATTTGGTCTAAGTATACATAATCCATGGTATGTTGATATAGCTAACTACTTGGTAACAGGGCAGATTCCAGCTTACTTCTCTCCTAAGGAGAAAAGACAATTCACAAATGCTTCCCTTATTCTTGGATTTCTGGATTTTTATTTTACATTGGCCTAGATAACATTATGAGAAGATGTATTAGGGAGGATGAAGTGTTTGATATATTGAAAGCCTGCCATGATGAACCTTGTGGTGGAAATTTTGCAACCAAGAGGACATATTTTAAAATCCTAACAACAGGATATTACTAGCCTACCCTTCATGAAAATTTTGTTAAGTATACTAAAAGTTGTGATAGATGTCAGTGAATGGGGAGACCTACAAGAAATGACGAAATGCCTTTGCAATCCCAACTAGCACTAGCTCCTTTTGACAAATGGTGGCTAGATTTTATTGGCCCTGTATCTCCCACTTCAAATAACAAAGAATAGATACTGGTATGCACTAACTACTTAACCAAATGGGTAGAAGTAAAAGCATTGTAGTTTGCCAGAGATGGCAATGTTGCAAAATTCTTATATGAGGAAATCTTCACTAGGTATGGTGTTCGTAGGGAGATAGTGACTGATCAAGGACCATAATTCACATCCAACCTCATAGCTCAGTTGGTGAAGGAGTATAAGATTGAGCACAAGAAATCTACCCTATATCATCCTTAGGAAAATGGTCAAGTAGAAGTTACAAACAGGGAGATTGAGAACATATTGACAAAAAAAGTGTAACTTCATAGGAGAGATTGGGTATCTAGACTACCAAAAGTTTTTTGGGCATATAGAACTACATGGAAGACAACTACAGGGTTTACCCCATATGAGTTGGTCTATGGTAAAACAACAATATTGCCTATAAAGTTTCAATACAAAACCCTGCACACAACAATTGATTTAGGGATGGACTTAACAAAATCTCAGAAAGAAAGGTTGCAAAATTTAAATTCCCTTGATGAAATCAGATTGCAAGCATTGCACCACACAGAGGTTGTTCATAAACAACAGATTAAATGGCATGACCAGTATATTAAGACTAAAGAATTTACTGTAGGGGACTAGGCACTTTTTTATGATTCAAGGTACAAATATTTTCTAGGAAATTAAAGACACGATGGCTAGGACCCTATGAAATCCAACAAGTATTTCCTAATGGTGCAGTGCAACTACAAACTATTGATGAGGTCAAATATTCACTTTTGGTTAATGGCCATAGACTCAAGTTGTACAAGAAACCACTTGAACACGATGATTTCATCATATCTCTAATGGATGAGTATGGTGCACATAGTTCTGTTGATTTAATATTTGGGACACAAGATGATGTTCCCATAGGAAGCGACTTACCCAACACGTTTGGTAATATAGAGGTCAAGTTACACAACTCCACCTCTAAGATTACCCAGGCCTAATTTCCCATGTTTTCAATCACATGCACACACCGCACAATATCCATAATGAAAATGTTCTAACTTTAGAGGGACTTGTTCTTCGGTTATAACGAGACCTGTTTTAGATGGGACATGACAGGCACATTTTAGTTGGGCCTTGTGCTTGAAGTACCCGTAGCAACCCTTGTTGATACATGCTACAATCACTTGGCAGATTTAAATTACTTTTCCCATGAAATCTATTATCGCTCATATGCATCATTTACTTTATAGCAACGTGCATGTCGCCAGTACAACCACCACTTTTCATCAACTCTTATGCAATCAATACACATCACATCACTTGTACACCGCAATATGTACCTTTTTCAATTCATGACTGCAGTGAGCATTACTGTCCATTATGCACATATGAAAGGTAACTTCACATGATTAAAACTTAGCTTTCTTTTTGTATTCATTAATATTCATTATTTAAATTATGAATGTGAACTATATCACCATTAATTTCCATCATTATACTAACTCCCAAAACCCATTTATGCATGAAGTGTGGTCACTTCAATTAAAGTTGGGGGGAGGGGTATCATTGTCATCAAAAATTTTGATTTTCACCACCCAAGTTTTTCAGACTGCATTGTATGCTATTCTTTTAAAACTAGAAAAACTTCTTTGTGTTTCTAATAAATGTGATTCTTACCCTAAGATAAGCTAAGGTATAGAAATTTGAATACTTGATTGAACTAGAAGACAAGGAATTATCAGTATTGGGTACAGAGAAGGAATTCAGAGAAGTAGTTGAATTTGTAGAATTTAAAATTTTTGAGGTTACAAAAGTAGCAAGATAATGGGAGGTGATGTAATACGGAGAGAACCATCTACTCATAAAGAGATATTAGAGGATACGATGGTTTTACCTCTATTCACTAGAGTAGGATGACTGGATTATTTCTTGAAGCTGACAGAGTACAATAATGAAATGGCAAGAGATTTTGCAGCCACACAGAAGTATGATGAAGCAACAGTAAAGGGATTGGTGGTGTATGGTTCATAAATGGAAATTGCTCAAGTAACAAGATTACCTCGTACTGTCTCTAAATACCCAGCTCATACAGATGTAGTAGCAGCGAGGGAAGAATTTTGTGAATGGGGCAAAAAATTGGATTCAACATCACAAGGTACTAAGAGGATTTCCCTTCCATTCTTTTGGGGAAAATGTGCAACTTATATTATCAAATACCTTACTTGTGATGGTCGCCACAATCTTATATATACTATGCATTTCAAGTTGTTGAATGATTTACAACATGATAAATTAGTCAATGTACCCAATTTTTTGTATAACATGTTGAAAAGAATGGCCTCTGGATATTAGAGGAAACAAACATACACTACATTGTCTCATCATTGCTTGATAACCCTACTAGTTAAGAGAAGTTTGAGAATTCAACATCCTCGGGTTAATTGGGATGCTTTTGAAAATTGCAAAGAAATCACTGAGTTGCTTGAGGCTCCTGAAGCAGAAGATGAATCTCTACTTGAGCCTAAACCAAAAGTTGACCTTGAGCAAGATGAACCAGAGAGGGAAGATTCCCCTGTTAAACCATCTGCTTCACCTACCTACAACCAAAGTGGGACTGGGAAACATGATGTGTCGGCTGCAGTAATAGAGGAACCCTCATCCTCTAAAAACCCTAGAGCTAGAAGAAGTACCGCATCAACATCCTCAAAAGGGAAAAGAAAGAGAAAAGGAGTTGACAAGCAGGAGAATGTTGTAAAAGAAGAGGATGTAGGAAGGAAAAGGGTGAGTAAAAGAGGAAAGGAGAGTAAAATTACATAGGAAAGCAGTACTCCCCAATGCTCAGGAAGATTGAAAGGATAGATAATTAAGAAGAGAGGAATGGAGGAACAATTATAGGAAGAAAAGGTTGAGGAGCAACAACATCATGATCCATTTATGGTAGGCACAGACACAGATAGGGAAAGAGCTGACCCAGACAATGCTTATGTTGAAAATGTTGATGTACCTGCTAGAAAGAGAAGGTATGTGTCTTCCTTATTTGATTCTGACTCAGAGGATGTTTTTATTGCTAAGAAGACCAAGAAGGCAGTTCCTAGTGGCTCTCTCAGAGAAGTTTTTGATATTACAAGAGATGACAATGATGGTTTGAATTTTGAAGAAGAAAAGGAATTGCTAGAGGATAGAAACATAAGGAAGGAGCTTCAAGAATCCCTTGATAGGATAAAGCAATCAGAAGAATAGGTGAAAGTATATGAACAAAAATACAAAGAAAAGGAATTGAGAATCAAGGAGCTAGAAGAGAGAATACAAACCTACGACCATGGAAATAAATTAGACCTACTAGCACAGATGGTCAAAGGTAAAATGGGAACTGATTTGAATGTAGTATTAAATCAACAACCCCCTACTGTGAAAACACCAGCCTACCATACTACTTTTTCTTTAGGCTTTGAATTGATGAAAATTACTATCCAATTTAGGCAGGAAAAAGAAAAACAAATTTTGAATGCATTAATAGAAACCAAGAATTTGGAGTTGAGAGGATTGGAGGAGAAATTGACAGAAGTGGTTGATAGAGCTATTCAAATAGTTGAATGTCGACCTTCATCTAGAGTATATGCATTGTTCTTAAAGGAGAAATTTCTCGGTTTTCAATTCAATAAGTTTATTAATGACCAACCCTTTGCTTTGAATAAGAGACATAGTTTTCTCAGTTTCTTGAACAAAATCAACTTAGAGGAGCAAGACCATCTATGTGAATATTATTTGCATAATTATGTGATGGTAGAAGATACCAAATGGAATCTCTTGATTTATGTTGGGGACTTACAATTAAGAGCCTTCACATCTTATTTCATAAATGAACAACTCCGTGGAGAATTAATGGAGAAATTTGAAGAACAAGAGAAAACAATGGCACTGTAACTTAGAAAGGAAGCAATGAATCCCGATAGATTCATTACTCAATGGCTAATTTTGAACCATTCTACCATTGTTAAAACCATTCATCATTTGATTATTGCATTCACTATCTCTATGATCGAATCTCTTGCATGTAAAACACTGACCAAGAAAATATTGCACATTGTGATTCATTCTACTTCTACATTCCATAGCCTTGTGTCCAAATCTATTGCAAGAATAACAAAAACCATTAAAAGATGGGTACCTTTGTGCATTTGGTTGGCTGATCAGTGATCTTCTGGATTCATTCCTTTTATTCTAGATTTGCTTGCCATTGTTCTTCTTGTCTTCAATTTTGTTTTTCAAGATGGTTTGTAGTTTGATTTGTCTTTAAGCTTTCTCCTATCTCAAACCCTAATCCACCTTTTTCTTTAGATCCTTTCTAATTTGAAATCATTTCATAAAGTTTTGTAGAACTCATCTTGAATTAATCTTCATGACTCCTTGCTTTTTCAAGATATGATCCTAGATTCACAACTTCTTGTTCAAGCTTTGTGCATTCTTCAAATTTGTTTTTCACCATTACATTCAAACATTCTTAAACTATTTTCCTTTCTTCAACTTACACTTTCAAACTGGTAATTATTTCATTTGATTGCTTCAATTTTTCACTGACCTCCTTATGTCTTTCTATGAATTTCTTGATTTTCTCTCTTAATTTTTTTATGCATTCATCTACTTCTTTGACATTTTCTTTCAGATCTCTATTTTCACCTTCAATTCTTTTTAGATCTTCAAGAGCAACTTTGAGTTCTCCATTTATGTTAAATATGCAATCTTCTTTTGTAGATCCAACAATAGGAATATCTTCTAGAGGAATAGGTAGTCTTCTAACAACCACGTGTTCAACCTCCAAGATCTTCCCCAAGTGGTTAAGCTCCTTCCAAAGAACAAAGCTCCGATACCAATTGTTGAACACTCGAAATAGTGAGAGGGGGGTGAATCAGTATTCTTTTAAACCACTTTAGCATTTAAACATTCAATCCTCACAAAATAATCAATTTGCATTAATGAAAGAAAGCATGAAAATAATCAACATCACATAATACATGAACACCAATTTTTTATATGGAAAACCAAAAATGGGAAAAACCACAGTGAGGATTAGCTCACAATATATTATAACCGGTTATAATATATTACAAAAGTGATCACTACAGGTGGGCTCACTGTCCAAGTAGACTCACTACCCACTAAGAGATACAAGAGATTATGGCAGAAAACCAAGTTTTGAATTATTACAATTGCATCTAATATATGCATGAATTATAGTTCCAATGAAGCTTAGAATATATAATTTACACACTTCATATTTATCTAAATTAGTACTCTTCTATACTCTGCATTCACACAATTCACATCCACATGCTCTTATTGCATGCCACTCTACTCAAAACATTGAAAAAGATCCTTTGAATATATATTTACTTCACCAAAAAATAAATTAGGTCATCCTAATTAGATGTAATAAGCAAAATGTAACTTGTCGGCTCAAGATCCATACATACATGCTTCATTCCAAGATTCAAAGCTTATCACAATTCAAAATATGTCAACATGGACCCAAAATAGCACCCACATAAATGGATCAATACATATTCAACCTCCACAACACACAAAACTCGTTAGGTTGGCACCGGTAATGACCTAATAACAAAATTTTCCAACTGTATACTCACATTTGAACACGCAAACCTCCAACCTCTATGACATTTAGAATACACACACAACTAACACCTTTCAACATCTCCACAACTCTGCAAAGCCAAATTCCAATCCGCAGAGAAATGCAGATTCAACAAAACATATTCACTGAACTGGAAAATGCTTTTAGTTGCCAGTCTTAACTTTTATTACTCTTAACTTTCACATTGGGATCTAAAACAAGATACAAATATAGATTTAGACTCTTCTAATAACCATCAAAATTATCCCAAAACTGCATGGAAATATATTATACAACAAACCAATGCAGACCCAAAAATTGGATGTCTTGTACACTGAAATTACCTATATTGACACTTAGTCAATTGCCATATCAACCAACTTCACCAGATCAAACCTTCTTGAAAAATTGCATTTCATAGTCATCCTCAAACATGCTTAATCCATCCAAACTAATCTTCACAATGGTCTTCACACTAGAATACAATGTTGACATCAATGACAACACTACAATGCGTGACTGTGTAACTTGTGCTCATCCCACATACTCATGTTGCCAAAAAATGCATCAATGACAAATTCCTTATTCTTCCAACCAACACAATGAGAGGATTCTTTAGCCTTTGCAACTACTATGGGAGATTTCTTAATGGATTTTATAGATGGGAGGACTTGTACAATTAATATGATAAAAAAAAAGATTTTGCATGAACAAAAATATCTCAAGAATTTTTTTATAAGCTTAGAGGTAATGATTTCATGTCATCTTATTGTTGCAAAATTTATGATATTTTTATTTTTTGTAGAAGTTGATGCTTTAGGGGGTGAATTGGAGCTATCTTAGTATAGAAGGGGCATCCCACATAATTTAAGATTAAGAAATTAAAATAATTGAGAAAATTATTCTTTATCTATGACAAATAGACGTTGGCTATCATACATGATTTGGTTTATAAGTTTTAATATTTGGTTTATGGAAGATTTATGGTGAAGACATATCATAACTGTGTGTGTGTGAAATGTGTAAAGTTAGTATCAACACAAACCTTAATGAAACGATTTATATTCAAAGATTCAAAGCAAAGAAACTATTCTAATTTCCGACAAACTAAATCTTTCAAGAATGTCTTATTGTCCTCTATTCTTAATGATTATTTTAACCTTTTGGCCCTCAGATTTCTATGTGCACAAAGGCTATTAGAATGACACTTAAGAAACAATATTGGTATTCAACATGCAAGCCAACTATATGCCTACATTAAACTATATGCAAACAATGATGATGAATGCCATGATGAGTGAAGTATGATGTTGATGATAAATGAACAAGTGGAGGTGGATACTATGGTAGTGATCTATACGATTCTATGCATGATTCTACATATGCTCAAATGCAAACTTAAAATGAACTAATCTAAAATGAAACTATGATGCAAGATGGATGATAAAATGCAACTATGATGCAAGATTTAAAGCTAAGATGTAAATGCCAAACAAAAAATGATGTAAAAACTAGCTATAAGACTCCAAGAATGCTCCAAGCTCCAATGATAAACCTGCATGATAACTTTACTTCAAATGTGGATGCAAAATACAATGCCCAATGGTTGTATTTATAGCCTTTTCCAAGCATATAGTGAGGTGGCAATAATCAACGGTCCAGATTCGAACAAGAATAATGGATGGTGAAGATGAAGAGAATCAAAAAAAAATCCCCTTAACCAAAGAAAACATGCCATTTGGATGGGAGAATCTCTTGACCAATGGGCAACATGCCATTTGGATGGAAGATTCAAGTGTGAGAAGAGAAGACCATGTGCTTCCAAAATTGGTGGAAGTGTGGGAGGAATAAGTCATATGCTCCAAAATTGGTGGAAGTGTGGGAGGAAATGAGCCATGTGCTTTTTGAAACGAGTTGAAGATAATTCTAATTAAAAATTAGAGTTATTTATTTTCATGTGACCTTGGTGAGGTGGCACAAAAAGTTGTAGAAATGTTCTCTAATTCCTAATTAGATTTAGTGAAGATTAATTAAATAAAACAAGTTTAGGGAACCTTGTTTATTCAATTAATTTAGAAGAATATGTTTTTAGATTTGGAGAATTAGAGAAGGGTGAACAATATAAATAAATTGAGAATTTATTTATACGTAGTTGGAATATTAATCAAATAGCTAGTATTTAATTAATTAAAGGTGATGACCGTTTTTATGTGTATACATTTTTCCCCTCTTTGAAGTAATGTGTTTACACATTCCTTCAAAGAAAAATTTGATACCGATGCTCAGAAAAGTTTTCAATGCCCCAGATGATGCCCCAGACGTTGATTTTCAGGTACTAACGGATATATGCCCTCTTGAGAGATAAATCGGTAAAATGTGCATTTTTTATGTTTTGTGGAGGATTCGATGATTGTGTGATGATGTTGTAGTGATGTGATGATGATCCAACGTTGAACCAATGATACTTTGATGTTAGACATGATTTATCTCTCAAAATTTGATTCTACACTCACTCCTTCAACAATTTTGATTAGTTAAATCCCATTTTTGATAATAAATCCCACCATAATTCCCTCCATTGTCCTTTAAAAAGGTAAAAAGTGGGAAAAGTGAATTCATTTTCACATTGTGAGTTTGGAGAATTTGGAGAGTGGAGAGCCAGAGGAAGATGGAGATCCCTTCTCGCAAGCATCGTTTTGAGTGCCTTCCCGCCATGGTCACCTTGCTGCAGCTGGACCTACGGTACGCATTATAAGAAACCTACTTTAGTCATTTTCCCGCCTTTTTATTGATGTTTTGAACTTGGTAGATAGGTTTTGTAGGCCATTTAAAGTCATTTTTGCACTTTTGGGGGGTATTTTTGTTGTTTTCAAGTCATTTTTGGGAGTTTTGGCGCCTCTTGTTTCTTGTGTTTTGGCACCTTTTTCTTTTGTTGTGGTGCCTTTTGCTTCTATTTTGGCACCTTTGGGGTTCCAAATGGCACCTTTTGCAATGTTAACTTCCTATTTTGACCCTTTTTACCCTAAAATAACGCCTTTGGGGTCCTAAATGGTGCCTTTTGCTCATTTTGTAGCGCCTTTTGCAAGCTTGATGGTTTTTCCTTTAAATGATTCTTGATGATTTGCCCTATTGTTTTGTGTGTTCGACAATGTTTGATTGATTAAAGTCCTCCTAGTTATGTCAAATGTTGCATTCTTGATGTTCGTTGAGGCTTGTATAATGTTCATGAATCGTGTTAGTCATTGCATTGTTCTATTCAGTGATGCGTTTGATTGATCTCAGTATGATTGTGTGATGTTCGTTGCTTGTTTGATGTAAGATAGTTGATGATTTGATCTCATGATAGGTGAGAGTCAAATGCTAGGATAACTTGATGATGTTTCGACCTCATGATAGGTGAGGATTGATGATAGGACTGATGATGCATCAACCTCATGATAGGTGAGGATCGATGATAGGATTCTCTGATGTATCGACCTCATGATAGGTGAGGATCAATGGAAGGATTGATGATGTATCAACCTCATGATAAGTGAGGATCGATGGTAGGAATGATGCTTGATTGACCTCATGATAGGCAAGGATCGATGATAGGACTGATGCTTGATCGAACTCATGATAGGTGAGGATCGATGATAGGATTGATGATGTATCAACCTCATGATAGGTGAGGATCAACGATAGGATTGATGATGTATTGACCTCATGATAGGTGAGGATCGACGATAGGATTGATGATGTATCGACCTCATGATAGGTGGGGATCGATAGTAAGATTGATGATGTTTTGACCTCATGATAGGTGAGGATCGATGATAGGATTCACTGATGTATCGACCTCATGATAGGTGAGGATAGATGGTAGGATTCACTGATGTATCAACATCATGATAGGTGAGGATTGATGGTAGGATTTATGCTTGATCAACCTCATGATAGGTGAGGATCGACAATAGGATTGATGATGTATTGACCTCATGATAGGTGAGGATCGATGATAGGATTCACTGATGTATCGACCTCATGATAGGTGAGGATCGATGATAGGATTCACTAATGTATCGACCTCATGATAGGTGAGGATCGATGATAGGATTCACTGATGTATCGACCTCATGATAGGTGAGGATCAATGGTAGGATTCACTGATGTATCAACCTCATGATATGTGAGGATCGATGGTAGGATTGATTATGTTTCAACCTCATGATAGGTGGAGATCGATGGTAGATGCACTGATAATTGTCTTGATTGATTGATTTGATGGTCTCGATTGATCCTGATTTGATTGACTGATGATCTTGATTGAACATGATTTGATTTTCTGGTGATCTTGATTGAAAATCGTGTTAGGGCTAAATTTGATAGATTAATTGATGCAATGTTGATTTGTTTTCCATAATATGATTAGGAGGACTTTGATGTGCTCCAGTCGCGGGAGCATTTCCCGAAGACATGGGAGATGGTTTGTCAGTTGACTCAGGTGGATTTGGATATTATTGCTCATTGTGGGTTGACATCCTTAATAGATATACCCCAATATAGGATGGATAGGGGTTTGTTGTATGCTTTAGTGGAGAGGTGGCATAGTGACCACAATGCCTTTCATCTGGCTACTGGGGAGATGACAGTTACTCAGGAGGATGTTTATTGTATCCTGTGGATTCCAGTGATGGGCAAGATAGTTGTGTATGACAGAGTAGAGCAGGGCGGGACCGATGCCTTGCGTAGGATTTACCGAGATGATCATGTTTCAGGCCATTGGGTCCCCTGGCAGGAGATGGTCGAGAAATATGATCCTCTACCATGTGTTCTTTCCAGGTTTGTTGGCAGATTCCTTTGTCCTGACCGTAGGTCAAAGGGATTTTCAATGGGTTGGGGCCGAGTATTGGAGCATATGACATTGCAGGGGACCATATATGCATGGGGTTCGTGTATGCTATCCCATTTGTATCATGATTTGCACCAAGTTGTGTATTGTGGGGCGACGAGCCTGTCTTCCAAAATTATGCTATTGCAGACATGGGCATGGGAGCATATAGCGATCACTCAACCATTGGGAGATAGACAACGACCAACAGGTAGACCCTATGTGTTCAACTACAGTGGTTTGTGTGTTCAACATAAGCTGGGAAAATTAGCTTATTGGAGAGGTGTCTTAGATGATCTGGAGACCGTGACATGGTGCCCGTACTTGGATTGTGAGATGTAGCTAGAGGATCAAGTGGAGATGCCATACATGTTGTTATCGCAATATTTGATTGGACAGACATGTTCTGTGCTTGAGAGATATTTGTATCTGCAGGTTTATTAGAAGTTTGGACAAGTTTAGATGATGCCCCAGGGGGTTGCCCATTATGCACGGCGAGGACAAGATGTGATAGAATGGGTCCCTTGCTTATCTTATGATGTTTGATTGTGAAAGTTAACACAATCATCTAAGTATAATCAAACCGAGATAACCTAAGTATTGCTTGCATAAACAAGCAAGAGTTAATCATTTTCCTATGCAAATTTAGAATGTCATTAGTGATACTTTGTAGCGCATGTCTCGTGACAATTTGCACAATAATAATGATCAACTCACAGACAACAAACAAAGAAAAATCATACTCCTTCCTAACTCCTCTAGTTCGATACATCATCGAGGGGCTCCAAAGATATGATAACAAAAATCAAAGTACAACAATTAAACATTTGTGTTTAACGTGATAAACCCACGATTCAAAAGAGCATCATCCTTTTGATTTGATTTTATGTCCGATTTTCTGATGTTTTTGGGATTTTTTTGATTTTCCAATTTTTAGGTGTTTTATGAGATTTTGACCAAGAACCTAACCTAAAGACCTATCCTAGGGGTCTCAGGGGCTGATCAAACATTAGCCTTGCCTACATTATACACGCAGAGACCACGTAGTTCGACAAGACGACTCTGTTTTTTACTTTTTGACTGACTTTTGACCTATTTTTAGCTTTTGATATGATATGGATGTTTGATGCGCTTCTGATGGTGATTGATGTTCAATTTTGGGTTGCATTTTAATCATTGTTTTGGCTGCGTTTTTCTTCCTGCTGTTTGTCTGTTGGTTCAAGCTCAAAGTTTTTTTGCCCCCAGTGAGTTCAGGATTTTGCCCCCAGTCTAGGGTGAGACACGACCGCAATGCCAAAATATGTACATGGTGCTTTTAAAGGATAGGCAAATGGATGGTGAAAGCGAATGGTGAAAGTGAATGGTCGGCATGCTCAAATAGATGGAAAAGCTAACCTATCACAAATAGTGCATGTTGCTAGGTTTTCACTACTTGTTTTTATTGCACTTTTTCAAATTTTATGATTTTTTGATCTTTTATATTTTTTACTTTTTTTGTATTCTTCTTTGTTTCTGGTTTTTTTTTTTTGGTTACCAAGATGCCTGTTTGCCAGGTTTTCATCAAGGCAACCATTTTTTTAGGACAGTTTCTAATGTTTTTGGTATTTTTTAGGACCTTTTCCCCAATGCACTTGGATGATTCAAGTGTAGAACTTCTTGAGATGCAGGTTGTTGAGGGGTTCATCAAACAAATCCCGTTCTGGTGTAGACAACTAATATGATCTTGATCTGAAGGCTGACACAATGACAAAGGGACCTAGCCAATTTGGTTCAAATTTCCCCTTCTTCTCTCGATCTTGTTGATTACGGGGATTTTCTTTCAAGACTAAATCACTAACCTGAAATGTTCTAGGCTTGACTCTGTGGTTGTAGCTTCTGGATATCCTCTGCTGATATGCTTTTAGGTGATCCACTGCATGTTGATGATGCTCATCCAAGAGTTCCAATTCTTATAACCTAGACACTCTGTGATTCTCATTTGAAACGATCCCTTTTAGTGATACACAGAGTGATAGCAATTCAACCTCAATAGGTAGAATTGATTATGAGCCATAGACTATAGCATAAGGTGTAGCTCCCGTCGGGTACAGATACTAGTTTGTAAGCCCATAGAGTAGGGTTCAGTTGTACATTCCAGTCATGTCCAACATTGTTGAAATTTTTCTTTAAGATTTTTAGGATAGTCTTGTTTGAGGCCTCTACTTGGCCATTGCCTTGAGGATAATAGGGTGTAGAAAACCGATGTTGGATATGAAATTTCTCACAAAGTTCTTCAATGTCTTAATTTTTGAAAGGTCATCCATTGTTAGTGATGATGGACTAAGGGATGCTATATCTACAAATGATGTAGTTCAAGATGAAGGATTATATTTGTTTTCCTATGATAGTAGTTAGAGGGACAACTTCGATCCATTTCGTGAAATACTTAGTAGCTGTAATAATGAACTTGTGTCCATTGGACAAAGATGGATGAATCTTGCCTACGAGGTCCAATCCCCACTGACAAAAGGGCCATGTTGATGTAAAAGGGTGAAGTTCCTGCGCTGGTGCATGGATGAGATTGCCATGAATCTGGCACTTTTGGCATTTCTTGACAAACTGAAAAGAATCCTTCTCCATAGTCGGCTAGTAATATCCCAGACGAAGGAGTTTTTTAGCTAGGGTTAAACCACTCGAATGATGTCACGACCATCCCTTTTTGAACATCTAGAAATGATATTTATCAAGTAATTGATAGAATAATATTATTTCTTTCTATAATCAAAATAGTTGAAATTTCTTGGAAAATAAATTAATGTTCAAGTATTTTTATAACTGAAGGAAGAAGTTATAAATATAGACAAATATAAAAATAATAATTAGAATAAATAGATATGATTGTTTCTTTTATTAATTTAAGATAATTGTCTAAGAAACATTATGTTATTGGATGTTGCTTTTCGTAATTCTGGAATTGACAATAACTATTTGCATACCTATTGGAACCGTTAATTGTAAAGCGACATTAGATTTTTCTCTAAATAGTAGTGTTTATCTTTTGGCATCTGGTGGTGACATTTGTCCAACACATTTATGGATTCCTCAGTCTTTTTGAAACGGCTTCTCCATATTCTCCATTTTTTTTTATCAAGTCTTTCTAAGGATAGTGTTTATATTCTGACGTCAGTTACTTTTTGTGGACACTTGTCTAAGCATCTTGTTGTGCAGGGGTGTGAGCCTTTGCAAAAATAATTAAAAGTTCTGAAATCTTCTGCATAGAAATAAAAGGAGGTGCAATAAATGATAATGAAGAAGTGGAAATGAAAATCATTAGACGGTTCACCTGCTCCGTCTGGAGGCAGTTACAACCATATAACGGCTTGCCATTTATTGGACTGTCATTATCGTAACTTCCATCACTATTTTTTTATCTGGTGTGTTAGGACGAGAGGGGAGGGAAAAGAAAAATGGAGTAGTTCTCTCATGGAAGAAAATGGGGCAAATGAACAAACTCCTCCATCAAATGCATCGAATAGAGTGAGAGGTTTCCCTTTTCATTAACTTAAAAATATTTATGACCCCCAAAATCATGGCGAGTCTTATAGAAGTCTAATAGATTACATACAGTTCACATGCTATTTCTACGCTTTCTCATTTTGCATGCAAGCTTACAAGAACTTGTCCAACGATAATGTCTCAACACAATCGACGGCTGGCTAGGAAGGATTTGTGTAGGCTGAAAAATAAATAAAAAATAAAAATAGAATGGCCATTGGGAGGGTTGCCATATAACCAGCCTTTGCTGGTAACAGAGAGGAGGAGACTCGATCCTTTGTTCAAGAGTAACCTGGGCATTTAAAATTCAAGGGGCCTACACCATATGGAAACCTTCATACTGCGGTTGCTCTTCAAGGAAGGAGAAATGTGATTGTGCTCATGGCTTACAGTTTGCATCACACGTATCATAACTCAGTTCTTTCGACAGTCTCCAATATACTCTCAACGTATGTATATATATATATATATCTGACACTCATCCATTGTCTGCAGTTAGAGAGGCAGGTCCGCCTGTGATAATGTTCTCAAAAGGGTCTCATAGCATGTCGCTGGAGGGCATTTCTATTTTGCGAAGAGAGATAGACTGATGGACGAGTCATAAGAACGAGGTGACCACATTTATAAGCATTAATTGTAGGATAACCGTTTATATCTGCCTGCAAGGAAGGACTACCCCAGAGAAGGCATGATGTTGGAACGATTTTGTGCAAAATGGTAATTGGCCCCGTGAATAATGAAAAAGAGTTGAACATGTGGAACAATTCTTTTAAAGTTCCTAGGTAGATGATGCTCGGGTTTGGAGGTAAGATTTTATCATCTCTTAATTGGCATTGCTAGTTTATTATAAGCATCAAAAATCATTCTTGTGTTTATGCCTGTATATCTTTCTCTTCATGGATTAGGAGAAAGAAAAATGTGCTAGGTTATGTATTTTGTTTCTGATGTTTTCTCCAAACCAGGTTCTTTAGATATTGTAATCCATTGCATTGGGTTTATATTTTTTTTTCTTTCCATTCCTATGAGGAACATCATAAATTAGTTTGGGTCGATGTTATCCAAGTTGCACTGTCGTTATACATTCTGTGCTGAACTATAGCTGGAAAAACCCCAAATAGTCTGACACTTTTAAAATAACAAGAGGATTGATAAGGGAATAAGTTACTTAGGGGATTTCCAACTCCCATTTGAACAATATGTAAGATGAACCTAACAACAATATATAAGTTACCCAATATAGTATGCACAACAACCACAATAGGTCGCCCAACTCCAGATCTAATTAAATCAACATAATAAGATAATACTTAGAGACAAAAAATACAGTTTCACAAAATTAGCACCTATGAAATGTGCTCAGATCTGATTAATTTCAACCCAGAAAACAACAGATATAGGTTTTAGAAAAACAGTGTGTAAGAAACCCTTGTAGAAGCAAATTTTTTTATTTATTTAAGATTTATATGCAAAACCCAGCAATGTAGACTTTTGAGCAGGTTTTCGCTTACTTTGTATGTTCCCTAGAATTTTGGAAGCGTTCTCCAATACTTGAGGATTCTAGTAGGTGTCTAAGGTTTTATGACTTGATGTATCGCCATTGAGATTATTTCTTTTGGATTTTAATTTCTAAATACGAAACATATGGATTGATAAAGCAATTAGATTATCGTCCCAATCTAATTTGATTAGTTCATTCATTTTAACCCAAAACCTGGAAATGCTTTATGTTATTCAGAAATTTTTATTTCATTAAGTTTAGTATGTAACTTTGAGGATTTATAAACTATATCTATGACAGTACCTGAAAGGGGTTTACATTCCAAATGCGATTTATAAGCAACGATGTTTGATTTTATAGAGTAATATTTTATACATGTTGATAGTTTCATTATTTTGTTCCCAATTATTACAAATAGTCTTAAGAGTAACTTAAAATATTTTATGAGATCTAAAGAGATAAAATGATGTAGTATTTTTTTTAAAAATCAGACTGAAAAAGGTAAGATCATGTGCGTCATTAGAATTGTGTAAAAGGGGCATTATCTATTCTTGGGTCTAAATAAAAGGTATTCTAATCCGTTAGTATATGTGTAAGATTAAATTTTAATAAATAAAAGATGGGAAAACTAGTAGATTCATACCCAATGTTGTTTGAGATTAATTTTGTGAGCATGAAAGATTATTAAGAGACAGGTAACTCAAGGAAGATGGAAGTCAACATCTTCAGCCAAGGGGCTATATAAGAAGTACCTTTGATCCTAACACGCAAGTTGAGCTATCATATTGAAAGATTTCAGGATTCAAGAAGCATTCTAGTCAAGATCCATCATGACCAAGCAAGAGCTTAATACTAGAGTTTCGGTGAGTTGCTACACCTTAGCGTGATCATTCTTCCTTCATCTTATTTCATTTCATTTCAAGGTTTGATTACCAAAACGGGGTTTGACCAAGGAAAACCCCTATACACTAACATTTTCTTGCAGGTCTAAGTTGTTGGCACAAGGATGAGCAAACCTATCATGTGAAAGCCTCCTAGATCGGACAAGTAAGATATACTTGTAAGTTATTACTTCAGTAAAGATGATGCTCTTTTATACTGACAATCATTTACCTTATTTGATAGACCGTTGTTTCATTGATTTTCCTATTAATCCATTCTTATAAGTGATGTGAATTATATAACTATTCTTCTTAATTATCATTACTATATAATTATCTGGTTCTATTAAATTATTTTGGGATTGAGAATTAAAATTAGTAAGTTAATCTTGAAACCCTTACAAATGAGTGCCACAAACACCTTCATGTACTTCTCGTAAAGACATTTCAGAATTGTCACGTTCCAAACATTGGAGGAGAGTTCCATCAAGACCTTGTCGATAAAGGACATTCATGATAAGGGTGTGTTAGGCGGTTTGGCAAATGAAGTTTCATTTTTTATTACGAGATAGGTCAGGAGGGAGGGTGTTATCTTTTAGGTACGTATAAATTTTCCCATAAAGGGAAGTGTCAGCCTCAGTTAGATGGTAGATAACTTGGGACTTAGGGTTTTCATAAGATGGGTTGAACAGTTGTTCCACCATGAACTCGTAACAGGCTTGTTTCTCTGGAATTTGCAAGAGAGAATCAATGGTTTCCATGGCATCAATGACTTTGTTGTCGCTTCGAGGAATTTGCTCAAATCTTATTTCCACAAAGTAATTTTTGAATTCATCAACCATTCTTTTGTAGGGCATAAGATTGTCGTCCTTTGTTTGATAGTCATCGTTTACCTGGTTAATGACTAGTTGTGAATCCCCATAGACATGTAAGTCTGTGATCTTCCACTCAACTGGTACTTTGATTCCAATGATCAAGGCTTCATATTCAGCTGTGTTGTTGGTGCAAGGGAACACCAGTCTATAGGACTTAGGAATGATGTGTTCTTGTGGAGAGATAAACAAGATTTTGACTCTTGATCCATGTTGTGTATAAGAACCATCAAAGTACACCCATTTTTGTGTGGATATTGTTAGGACATCAACATCTAGAAGCTCAATGTTCATGGGATGATTGTCTTATAATGGTTCTTTAGCTAATTGGTCTGCAATTGCTTGTCCTTTGATTGCCTTCCTATCAAAATATTGGATGACAAATTCACTCAGCATCATGACCCACTTGGCTAGTCTTCTAGTTAGATTAGCTTTGCTTAGAAGGTATTTTAGTGGATCTATCTTGGCTATCAATTTGATGGTATGAGTTAGCATATAATGTCGCAATTGTTGGGTAGCAAACACTACTGCTAGACAAGCTTTTTCAATGAAGGTGTAATTGATCTCATAGCCATTTAAGGTTCTATTGATATAATAGATCGCCCTTTCTTTCCCTTTTGAATCCTCTTGCGCTAACAAGGCTCCCAATGATATTTCAGTTGTTGCTATGTACAACAAAAGTGGCTTTCCTTCTACTGGTGGTATTAAGACAGGAAAACTCATTAGATATTGTTTCAATTGAATGAAGGCTCCTTCACATTTTTCATCCCATTGAAAAGATACATTCTTGTGAAGCAAGTGGTTGAAGGGGTGAGTTTTGTTAGCCAGCGATAAACCTCCCGATGGATTGGAATCTTCCTTGTAAAGATCGGAGCTGGCTGATGTTTTTAGGAGGAGGCATCTCCATGATAGCTTCAAAATTTGCAAGGTCCACCTAAATGCATTTAGCCTACACAATGTACCCCAAAAGTTTAGCTGATGTTACACCAAATACACATTTCTTGGGATTTAGTCTCATATTGAACTTCTCCAATTTGGTGAAGATTTTATCTAAGATCTCTAGGTGTCCTCTGGTGTAGGATTTTTCCAATAGATCATCTACATAGTCTTCCATAAAAGGGTGCATCATGTCATGAAAGATGGTGGTCATTGCTCTTTGATATGTGGCTCTAGCATTTTTCAACCCGAGTGGCATGACATTCCAACAGAAAGTGCCCCAAGGACATGTGAAGGTAGTTTTATCTTAATCTTCAAGAGGAATTTTGATTTGATTATACCCTGAAAATCCATCCATGAGCAAGAGAATTTCATGGCCATCAGTCAAGTCCACAATTATGTCAATATTAGGCAGGGAAAGTCATCTTTTGGGAAAGCTTTATTGAGATCTCTGAAATTTGTGCAGATTTTGATGCTTTTGTCTGGCTTGGAAATAGGTACGATGTTAGAGATCTACTTTGCATAGTTGATAGGTCTGATAAATCCCACATCCAATAACTTCTTCAGTTTTGCTTTTACCAAGATGGCAATATGTGGATGCATTTTCCTTAACTTTTGATTAACTGGTTTTATTCCTGCTGGTAGTGACAAGTGGTGCATGATGAGTTCTGGATCTGTCAAGGATTCTTCCTTTTTGTGAAGAATTTGATGAAGTTTGGTTTTTCTTGATCTGTCAAGGATTCTGCTAGATGGACAGTCTTCATTGTTTCTTCATTGCTAATATTGATAGATTGGGTGGGTTCAACCAATACTTTAGATCATTCCTAAAAGTGTTCGGGGAGTATTTCAAATCTTCCATCCTTCAATGCCTCATAGATATTTTCACTGTTGGATATGCTCTTTGTTTTTACTTTTTCTAGATCTGATATTGCCATTGAATGGTTTTCACCATCATATCTATTCCCTGTATTATTCATTTTGCAACTAGAAAATTTGACACTCTCCTGGTTGGAAGCTTCGTTACGATGTTCAATGGTGGAATCTATTTCAGGATTGGCAGAATAGAGGAAGTTGACAACGGCTTTGTCGTTTGAAAAGAGGGGGATATCAGATGGCTCAGTTTGATCCCAATCTATCAATTTAGGATGTATCAGGGGTAAGGAGTCATTGGATTGGCTAAATTCAGATGTAGTAAGAGTCCTAATGGTGATGTCTTCATATTTTCCAATAGCAAAATCGATGTCTATAAGGTAACTCTCCTCCAAATTATCTGTTTCGTTCTGAGTCTGATCGTCTTCACTGGAATCATCAATGTGTAGTGATCCTATTTCAAGCGGTCTATGACCTGAACTTTGACCCTCCTCACGTATGGGTGTATACTTTTGGACTGCATCAATTTCCTTATCATGACAAGACTCTTCAGATAACGAATCCCACTCGTACTCATTTGAATCAGTTTCATGAGTGTCACTAGCTTGTAGTTGTAGGATTCTTTCAACAACTTGTTGTTTGGTTTTTTCTTTGGATTCTTCTCTATACTGCTGTCTTATTTTATCTTTGGCTTGCATGGTGACAGGTTTTATTGGTTCTATGATGCCTTCCTTTCTTTTACCAATAGGACATTTTCCCTCGTATCCCATCTTTTCCATGATTGTCTTTCTTTTTCCATGCTGCTTTGTCTATACACTTGAAGTGGATGCTTGTGATGATTCTTCATCTTTGTACAACCAGTTTAAAACCTCCTTGTCATCTGACTCATCCACTAATGTGCCTGATCTTATAAAGGTTCCATCAAACAGTGTGGTGGGTTGTGATGATTGTTGCCTTGATGTTGATGGTTGTCCATATGACTTTGGAGAAGATGAAAGTTGCGACAAGCATAAGGATTGTTGAAATGAGTATTCCCCCATGCCTTTGTCTTTCAATTGGATCTTGGCAACTTGTTTTGATAAGGATTCAAGTTGACTTTCCTGATTTTGTGGAGTAGGATTTGATGTACTTTCTTTACTTGAGGGAGTGGCATCACCGATATCCTTGTCCTTTGATTGGTCCTTTTTCTCAACCCACTTTGACAAGGAATTTAGTTGTTTCCCATCATTTGATAAACTCTGAGTTGGAGCTTCCCTGTTGTGTGGTACAAAAGCATCTTGGGTAGTATTGAGGGTGTTACAGTATTGGGGGTTGTTTGAATCAACTGCAATAGTGATTTCTTGCCCATTGAACGGGAACTTCAAACATTGGTGAAATGTGGATGGTACTGCTTGCATATCATGAATCTAAGGTCTTCCCAAGAGTATGTTGTAGGTTAACTCTTTGTCTAACACCTGGCATACTATATCTCTGAAAACTGGTCCTGCTTGAATAGGTAGCACTATCAATTCTTGTGAAGATCTTTCTTCATAATCATATGCTTTTATTGTGATTTTCCTCCCAGGATCAATAACATTTTCTGAATAGGCCAGTGCATAGACAAGTTTCAAAGTATAGATATTCAGGCCAACTCCTCCATCTATTAGGACACCTTTGACGTAGTGCTTGTGGATTAGGACCTCAATGTGCAGGGCAGCGTTGTGGGGGTGATTGATAGATACGTCATCATGTTCAGAAAAGGATAAGCAGTGTGGTCTGGTCAAATGTCCCACCATAGTTTGAAATTGGCAAATCTATAGATTTTTGGGTACCACGGTGGCAACTAGAGCTTGTTCCAAGATTTCCTTGTGAGTAGGTGAAATCTTGAGAAGTTCTAATATGGATATTTTTGCAGGTATCTTCTGCAACTGATCCACTATGTTATATTGGGTTGCAGGGATAATAATTGATTTGGACGTGGAAGGGGTAGCTCCTTTCAATGTTACCTTGGCTTTTCCTCGTGTGATTGCATTGATGGGTGTTTTGTTGTGTTGTTCTTTGATTTTGATAACATTGATTTGATGTGAGGTAGTGTCAATATTATGGTGATGATTTTCAATTGCAATGATGTCTTGTTTATGTTCAATGGTGTTTTCATTGGTTGAGTTATCATTTGCAATAAGATCTGATGTGTCATGAGTTGGATCATCAACCACCTTAATATGCATAATGGTGGTGTCATAGACATAGTTTATGTTCTTTCCCTTTTTGTTTGATGATGAAGACTTTCCTTTCTCATAGTTTGGTAGAGGGTTCTTGAACACCCCATGGTCATTGTTTGTCTGGAGTTCTACAAATATCGTCTTGTTGTCAATTAAATATTGTATCAAGTGTTTCAAATGCATCCAGTCATTGGTTTTATGTCCCTTGTTGCAGTGAAACTCATAGAAATGGGCCTCGTTCGGGGGTTTAACTTGTGGTTCCCAATTTCTTGCTTCTGGTAGAATTATGACCTTAGCTTCAAGAAGTTATTTTAGTGTTGATTCTAGTGATTTTCCAAAAGGTTTGAACCTCCTTCGATTTGATGATGCTTGATACGATGGTGTCCTAGATCCAACATTACCTTGATTGTTGCTTTGGTTGACGTTTTGGTTGTTGCCTTGGTTGTTGCTTTGGTTGTTGCCTTGGTTGTTGCTTTGGTTGTTGCCTTGGTTGTTGCTTTGGTTGTTGCCTTAGTTGTTGCTTTGGTTGTTGCCTTGGTTGTTGGGGGGATTGTTATTTTGATTAGTTTTGGTGGCGGCTACAGTTAGGTTGAATACAGGTTTTGCATTTTGACCTTCGACTATACCATCGTTGTTTCCAAGGTTCTTGTTTCATTGCCAAAACTTAGGTTTGTCGCCACTATTGTAATTGTTGGAGGAATTTGATGAGTTTTTTTCATTGTATATCTTGATGACTCCTCTCTTGACTAAGGCATCCTTGATTTTGATCCCATTCTCAATCAATTTTTTGAAGGTTGGGGGACATTGTAATTCCAATCTATAACTCATCTCGTCATTAAGGTTGTCAATAAAGATTGCTATCATTTCCTTTTCTGGTATGGGATGAGAGTATCGTGCAAATAACCTTCTCCATTTTTGCAAGAATACAAGGAACGATTCACCCTTCTTTTGTTTCAAGTTACAAAGATCTTTCATAGTAATGCCATGTTGGATGTTGTAAGAATATTGGGTGATGAACTTGTTGACTAATTCCTCAAAGTTGTTAATTGGTGGGGTGAGTTTGGAGAACCATTCAAGACAATTCCCACCTAAGCTTCTTGGGAATAATCTCATCAAATATGTTTCCTCATATGCAAATTCAAGACTCATGGTCCTAAACTCTCTCGCATGGTCTATCGGATTGATTTTCCATTGTATTTGTCATACTTTGGGAACTCGCAATGTTTGGGAAAGGGTATCATGTGAATACTTTGATCAAATGGATAAGGACAAATGTCTTGGATCAAGTATCATTTTGAAGTACCTCTTTGCATATCAAGGATTTTTTGTTGAAATTTCTTCATCTGGTGAGTTAAAGCAACTACTTGTTCAGTATCATTTTCGAACTTTTTGGGTGGAGCCTTCAATTGATTCACGTCAAAGTCTTCTAGTAATTTGGCACCTTGTTTGGCTAGCATAAGGAGGTATTTTTCCCCATTTCTTTCAAAAATATTTTCTAAACACTTCTGGAAATTGGGGTCGTGTTCAGCATGTTGGATATCTTCTTTGGTTATTTCTTCCCCGTACATGTTGTTGAGTCCATGAAAAGGATTCTCTTTAGCCTCCGCCATGGTGTTTTGTGTTTCACTGTTTTTAGTTTCGGTGTTTTGAGTCTCAATGATCGAAGTTTCAATGGTTGGAATTTCAATGTTCAGAGTTTCAATGGTTGGAGTTTAAATTTTTGGCTCTTCAATGTTTTGATTTTCAAGTCCTTTTTCCTTGAGCTTTTTTTTTGCAACCTTGTTTAAACGGGCATACAAGTGTTATAGTTCTAACTAAACTTTGATCTAGGTTTTGGAAAAGTACCAAGGATTACAACTAATTCAAATAGAATGACAAATTCTAATGAGACTAAGTTTTATTTGACTATGTAGCTTCGTTTCGTCATGAGAGGATGATAAATCCTGACGATGAAATTAAGCCTAATAATCAAAGGTGTGATAAATTTGATGATGTTGGTACTTTGTGATGTTAGATCTTAGTTTAGGTTGGAAAATTCCACTTGTAGAGGTCAATTTTAATAAGTTTGAATTCTAAGGTATCTAAGGAATGATCTTGGTCTTTGGGAAAGTTTCAAAATTTCAATTCAAACTGTGAAACCAGAGGTAAATTTTCTTCCTAGACGAGGTACTCAAACCTTTGGAAAAGTCTTGGATTTTGACAATAGTAAAAGATGTATAATTCAAGATTGTTCTTGCAAGCTCTTTTGTAGAAATTGAAGGTCAAACTCTCTAAATTCGTAGAGTGTTGTGAGACATTTTTGATGTTCTTTTGGACTAAGAAGTTTGAAATTTGGTTTCTGAATTTTAATCTTTCGTGAAAAAATTTGGTAACACACATATTCAGACTCTATCTTACCTAAGGATCGGTTGAACACTGTTGAGGATCCCCAAGATGAGACTAACTATCAGGCAAGAGATGAACCTAGGTCATTGTTTTGTGTTTTGCAAAAGGTGCCAAAACAGAGACAAAAGGCGCCAGAATAGGTTCAAACTTGGTTTTTTGAAAGTTTCTTTGAAAATTGTGAGAACTGGCTCCACTCCACGACACTCACTTCTCGGGGCAGCCAAGCATCAATACCCATGAATCTCCCATGGCATATTTTTCATCTCTACTAAAAATTGTGAGAATGTGGATGCCTTCACAATGACCGTTGCTACACCAAAGAATAGATAAAGGTTTTGGCCAAACTACAACAAGGGTTTTAGTAAGGACTTTCCATTCGTGGGGGTTGATCCATGCGGCGAGAGACCATTATTTCCCTTTTCATCGGAACCAACCTCATGATACTGGCCTTTGTTCTAGTATCCACACTTACATACCGGCTGGAAATGCGCTTGGATTTAGCGTGTCATCGATTGGGTCATTCACTTGGGTGATTAATTTTTCTCACAAGGCAGGCCCTCTAAGATAAACAAAAGCAAGCAAGTATACCCATAGTTCGATCGATCTTTATTCCGCAAGAATAAAGAGAGAACACATGTGATATACTCAACTCACACTCGCACACAAAAGTGAATGGGTCTAGCTTTTTGGTCACCCAGTTAAGGGGAGAGCATATGCCTACCATCCATCAAGCACAAAAGACATGGGGTTCACTAACCCTTTAATTAAGCTATGTTCCTAACTTAACCAAAAGGAAACATGATGTTTGTTAACCTTTTAATTAAGATATGTTCCTATCTTAACCAAAAGGAAACAATTAAATCACTTCCAACCCCTGCAATATGTCAGTAGTTTGATAAGAGTGTCTTTGACAAGCATTTTTGGGAAACTTGCAAAACAACAACAAAAAGTATTAGCCTTTGGAAACTACAAAAGGCGCCAAAATAGAGACAAAAGGCACTAAAACAGAGACAAAAGGCATCAAAACAGAGACAAAAGGCACCAAAACAAAGACAAAAGGCACCAAAAAAAAGACAAAAGATGCCAAAATAGAGATAGAGAAGCCCAAAATTTTGCAAAAGGTGCCACAAAATGAGAAAAAGGTGCCAAAACAGAGACCAAAGGCACCAGAACAAGTGCAAAAGGCGCCAAAATAGGTGCAAGAGGCTCCAAAAGGCTCACGTTCGAACCTGTGAACATAAATTTTCAATCATGTTAGTAATAAATGGGGCAAGGCCCCATCGTGGGTGCCATTTTATGTGTGTGTGAAATGTGTAAAGTTAGTATCAACACAAACCTTAATGAAACGATTTATATTCAAAGATTTGAAGCAAAGAAACTATTATAATTTGCAACAAACTAAATCTTTCAAGAACGTCTCATTGTCCTCTATTCTTGATGATTCTTTTAACCTTTTGGCCCTCAGATTTCTATGTGTACAAAGGCTATTAGAATGACACTTAAGAAACGAGATTGGTATTCAACATGCAAGCCAACTATATGCCTACATGAAACTATATGCAAACAATAATGATGAATTCCATGATGAGTGAAGGATGATGTTGATGATAAATGAACAAGTGGAGGTGGATACTATGGTAGTGATCTATATGATTCTATCCATGATTTTACATATGCTCAAATGCAAACTTAAAATGAACTAATCTAAAATGAAACTATGATGCAAGATTTAAAGCTAAGATGTAAATGCCAAGCAAAACATGATATAAAAACTAGCTATAAGACTCCAAGAATGCTCCAAGCTCCAATTATAAAACTGCATGATAACTTTACTTCAAATTTGGATGCAAAATACAATTCCAAAGGGTTGTATTTATAGCCTTTTCCAAGCATATAGTGAGGTGGCAATAATCAACGGTTTAGATTTGAACAAAAATAATGGATGGTGAAGATGAAGAGAATTGGGATTTTGTCCCCTTGACCAATGACAACATGCCATTTGGATAGGAGAATCTCTTGACCAATGGGCAACATGCCATTTGGATGGAAGATTCAAGTGTGAGAAGAGAAGACCATGTGCTTCCAAAATTGGTGGAAGTGTGGGAGGAATAAGTCATGTGCTCCAAAATTAGTGGAAGTGTGGGAGGAATAAGTCATGTGCTCCAAAATTGGTGGAAGTGTGGGAGGAAATAAGCCATGTGCTCCAAAATTGGTGGAAGTGTGGGAGGAAATAAGCCATGTGCTTTTTGAAATGGGTTGAAGATAATTCTAATTAAAAAATAGAGTTATTTATTTTCATGTGACCTTGGTGAGGTGGCACAAAAAATTGTAGAAATGTGCTCTAATTCCTAATTGGATTTAGTGAAGATTAATTAAATAAAACAATTTTAGGGAACCTTGTTTATTTAATTAATTTAGAAGAATATGTTTTTAGATTTGGAGAATTAGAGAAGGCTGAACAATATAAATAAATTGAGAATTTATTTATATGTAGTTGGAATTGTTAACACAAGGATTTGCACCCGAAGATAAGTTGAAAAACTCAATAAATCCTGTGCACATGAGACTATTCTCAGGCTATGGGTATCCTATGGTGAGAATAGACCTCCAGGTTTTGGGTTGGTTCCCTTTGGATTTTTTTGTAAAACTAGTTTTTAAACAGAGGTAAAGGATAAAAGGATAAAGCAAATACTAAAACTGGAAAATGGTGATTCACCAACTGAAAATAATTTGAATATGCTTTTAAAATCTTCACAAGATAACTCAACCTGAAACTAAAGGATTCACAACTCAATCAAGTATGTTTTGCATAAATACTTCATTTGATAGGTTTCTATGATTGAAGTTTGTTTGAAATAAAACAATAATGTTTTCATAACAAACATTCAACAATTGTATGAAAAAAAATCAATGACCTACACTATAACATACTGAATCTAAACAAGACATTGAGGCAATAAGATTAAAAGAAGGATTTCATGGAAATCACAAAATATTAATCCAAAGACTTACACACAATACATGCACAAGACAAATCCGAGAAGGAATGACAAGCTTCTTTTTTGAAAAATCTAGGATATTTGCATTACAAATCTCAAGAAACCATGAGTTACAAAGTAAGAATGATATGCCTCAGCAATCTCCAAACCAAGAACTACTGAACAAAAAGAGAGAAGAGAAGGACTTATAGAAAAGGCTCTCAAAATTCAAATTTTGAATCTTGGCTCCAAAACTGATGTGTTGTCCATTCTCTCCTTCAAACAAGGTATGTAACTGAATGTAACAAGATGTCATATGCCTGATTTCACTCCTTGCCTCAAGTCAAGTCAAATGGAGTTCAAAACTGATGTAGAATTGTCCATTAAGTGCCTCAAACTCCTGATTTTCCTGCATGTGTTGGCATAAATTTCTCAATCATTTCCATGATTTGAGAAAGTCTTCAAAAGGCTCCATTTGACTCTCTTTTAACCAATATAATAAAGATAGTTTAACTTGCAATTGAAATATCTTTTTTTTTTTTAAAAGTGATTTATAGTTATCACTTAAAAAAAAATGTTTACATTTTGAAATAAATGCAAAACAAAATAAAAACCTAGACACAAGTCTATTTGATGAAGCCAAATACAAAATAATGACTAAGTCATAAGAAAATTTCAAAATGACATCAAGGCATAAAGATTGCCATGGCATACACTTTAGTGAATAAATTATTTAATAAAAATTTAAAGGAAAAAGTTTGCCTTCCCATCAAACATTCTTAGGGTATCCATACCCTAAAATGAATGATAGATATTCATTTTGTCATTCCAACTCATTTCATTTTGCTGCAAACTTTTTCTCATTTGTTGTGCCGCCATTTTCAAACCCTAGCCACGTTTTTCACTGTAAATCTCTTTACTGGCATTATTTCTAAAGGAAAACTGGAGATTGGAGGTGAAAATCTCATGGTAAGCTCTCCTTTTGTTCAAATTTGGAAATTTTTGTGATTTTTGAAAGCTTACATGGCGCAACTTCTTACATTTTCTGATGGTTTTTTGTTACACATGCCTTTTTCATGTGACCGTTATGATTTGGCCGAGCTTTAGCTTGGAATCTCTGTCTTTTTGTGCCATTTCTGAAGGTTTTATGGAAGATACAATGTAAACCACACATGGTAGGTTTTTTTTTTCTTCATTTTTAAAGCCATTTGAGACAGCTATTGCCGCAGCTTTGAGAAAATTCATATGTTATTCTGTAATTCTTTGCTTAGTCTTTCTTTTGTATGCCTTGAATGCATTTTTACATCTGGGTATCTCCATTTGTTTTTGTATTTTGGGTCTTATAATTCCTACAGGCCGCCATTAAGAGCTTTGTCTGAGACTCAAAAATAATATAGATGAAAGCTCGACTCTGTGATTTGTATCATATAAAAACTCTCATACTTTAAAAGCAATGGCTTTATATATCTCTGCCTTCTTCTTTTGAAAACTTGTATAAGCCATGGCTATATACTTCTTTTAATGCAGATATAAGAAACGGGCTTTCTTTCTATACTTGTGAAAGAGAAAGTTACTTATGCTTTTATGATGCAATAACCTTGAATAACTTATGTTTGGAATCATCTTGCATGAGATCTGTATCTGTAGATTGCTATCATAAAAAGGCTGCTTCCTTTATATAAAAATAATTTTTGATTTCTCACAGCATGCTTGTATCTCTTTTATACTTTTACCCAGATTTCCCATAATGTCTCTATTATAATCTATGCATTCTCTTTACGAGTGTTCATAAGCATGCCTTGTGCTGTCTTTACCATGTATGAGAATAAGGCCCCATCCAATCAATTTATGAAATATTTGACTGTAGCTTGTTATTGTTTATTCACCGAAAAACAGAGATACTAATCTAAATTCAAATTTGTAATAGAGAGATCTTCCATTTTGTTTCCTTTGTGAATAAATAATATTCTCATCTGATAACCTTTCATGATTTCTCTTCACCTCTGTACTTTGATACTTGACTTCAAATGATAACACTGTTGTTTTAAATCTGCAAGCAACTATTCTGAAAGAAATTATCTTATAGTGCTGATGTAATTCATACTTGCATACATATTGAAGTATATTTTCTAGAAACTCTGTAAAACATTGTATTGACTTCATGATATTCAAATTTCTGGTATCACTGTTATCTTAAACTTTTGTAGCTCCCTTCAAGAATTTGGCATGTATGCCTATTCACTATCTTTGAAAAGCTGCATAGATAGCTTTGATTATTTTTCTTCATACTGTGCATGTGTCACTATCATGAGCTAAGCTCAACCCTCAAGGGAGCCACATTTCTCCCCACTCATAATGATACCTGATAATCAACAACGTTGCGTTTCATGTTTCTGCACATGAAACAAACAACTTAGTAAAACAATAGATTCAATGGTTCCTTTTGATGCTCTGCTTTTTTCAAAGTTAATTATTTGGTGAATGCCTCATAAGATGTAAATTTCATTTCTGTTGGTAATGTAGGTATAAGGTAGAATGTGATTTCTCATTTCTCTAACATCACCCCTCACAATTTTGTAGGTAACCTTTGGAGCTGGAGTTGAACCTGATACTGAAGCTGAACCAATATCAACCGGATTGTGACAACGATTCGTCATTCCAGGCAATGACGAATCGCCTTCTCACCCTATTCTTATATTATTTTTAGTTGTGTGATATGCATTTTACTTGTATTCAACATTTGATTAAGAAATCAAATCAGGCTACTCCTAGGACTTGTGTGGGATTACAAAACATTTTTCTCAATAAATCATTTGTTCATGATATGTAATGGCTTATGTATCTTTCCGAGTTTATTCCGATTACATAATGAAATAATGAAACTGCAATTGTTCAAAACATACGTTTTGTAATCATAATGAATTTTTTCTGATTTTAAAACTGCAATGTTCTTTGATAATCAACAATAATAAATTATATTGTAGAAAAATAATTCAGCTCTGTACTTCAATCCTTTTGAATTTTTCCTTTCTTAGTGAAGCTTTATTCATCGGTTTGTTTGAGTTGTTCTACAGTTTATCTTAAACTGTTTGAATGATTTGAACAAACCTATGAATAAGCTAACTAATTCATTTTTGAAAGTAAGGATTCATCAAATAACTCAAAACTTTTATACCCCCGCAAATAAACTTCACTAAATCTTCACCAATTTTAAGCAAGAGGCTAAAAATTGGTAACAAAAATATTAATCAAATAGCTAGTATTTAATTAATTAAGGGTGTTTATATTTATTTTCCTAATGTTTAATTTCCTACCAAATATGTTGTCACTTTTTGGGACCCACCAGTGAGGTGGCATCCTACATGGAAGGTGACATGTGAAATTTGTAAGCTATTTTAGTGGAGGTAGGCATCTATTTTGGAGGACCTATATTCATGGCTAAACTCATGGCTTATATCATAAGTTGCTATGTTATGCACTATGAAAGACCATGACAACTTGCCATGGCATTATATGATATCTGGGTGGGTGCACAAAGATGGGGGGCCAAAAAGTGGCCACTCCACTTTTTGGTCCCAAAATAGTGAAAACATGAGCATGTTATAATAAAATATGCTCACATTATGGGTTGGTAGTGACCGAGCCTAGGCTTGGTCATTACCAAGACAAAATGTGAGTGTGTTGTAGCATTCTCGTGTTATGGTTTGAATTTCAAAAAATGCAAGCACGTTCTAATGCGCTCGTGTTATTTGAATGCATTGACAGAATGTGAGCGTGTTATAACATGCTTGTGTTATGATATGCTTTGAAAATGTTTCTTCTCTTCTTTTTTCTCTTT
>VDFB02101066.1:0-23658 GCA_007258455.2 Sequoia sempervirens
TATGATTCAAGTTACAGTGAAGAAAGAATTGCAATAATGAAATTTATAGCAGAAGGAAATGAGGTAAAATCATATTTTAATGTATGTTTTGATGGGGATAAGAATGTAAAAATGGATAAGGTTGTTGTAGAAATGAATCAATTTGAGAAGGTTAAAATTGAGGAACATGAGGTGAAGGTAAGATAGGAGTTTTCCCATGATTCTTTGTTTGAATGTATTGAAGATAAAGATTCCTTGGTTAGAGAGCCTGATTATTTGTTAGAGAATATGGATGATGAATCTCATGATTATTGTTCTAACACTTTTTTTTAATGTGGAAGATCAGTTTATAGCAGAAATATATCTTTGTAAAGGCATAAAAATAGTGACATGTCATGTTGAAGACAAGGTTGAAGTTGTAGTAGTGAATGGAACCATGGTAAATTTCACTTTTTATAAATATTATTCTAAAGAAGGATGTGAGTGTGCTGAGGTAGCAAAAACGGAGAATAATAAATCATATTTTATTAAATTTGAGAATGATGATGATTTGAAAGTTATGGATGGGTTAGTTCAGGAAAAAATTTCTAGTGATATATGGCATGTAGAGAAGGGTTTGTGTAGTATTGGAGAGTTTAGTGCAAGTGCAATTTAGTGGAGGTGGATGGATTCTGGTGGGTTGAATCCCACAAGATTAGAGGAGGATGTGAACTACACTAGGAGGAGGTGGTTAGTTTATGGTGGAATTGATTCCACATTTAGGAGGTTCAATGAAGAGTAGAGTTGTCAGAGAAGGAAGCTTGTTTCAATTAAGTGTTGGAAGAGGATAAAGAAGAATCAATTGTAGGGAGAATCTCAGTAATGGAGTTTGCTAAGGATTGCTTGCAATATGAAAGGGTGGTACTACCACTCAAATCCATTTTGTGAATCTATATTCAATTTTTTTTTTCAACCTCAGGTGTTTGATGCAAGAGCATTCAGAGGTACTAGCAATCTTGCATCACCAAAAATAATGTTATTTTATTTTTGGTTTATTTTCAACAAGGGCTTAGAGGCTAGGTGAATAAATATTTTGATTTGAAACTTTGTAATTTTCCTTGGGATGAAATTGTAATTGTAATTTTGGTGGGAGTTATGCATTTATGCATATTTTCTGAGGAAAATTTGTGAGAATACCCCTCTTGGGCATCCAAATTCTTAGTGGGGATCATTTGGGATGCATGTGCTTGCATGATCAATTGCATGCCTTGCATGTACTTGCAAGTTTATGCCATAATATTTGCATGTTGTTGCATGATTGTATTTGGAGCTGTCAAGGCCACTTGGAGTCAAAGAAAGTGTCTTGATTGACCAAGATGATTGGCCAAAAGTTAAGTGTCCATGTGAAGGTGGTGAAGGCAATGAATTATTTTATATTTAATTTTCTTATCTCTCCTTAAGTTGGGAATTGGAATTCTTGGTGGTTTCTTCTCACATAATTTCTATTTAATGATTTTTTCTCATTTGAAGAGGGGGATTTTGAAGAAGTTGTGGTTGCATAACCAAATGATGTTGGAATGATGCCAGAATGTTGAAGACATTATGTTGCAGATTTTTATTTATAAGGGGAGCCCCTTCATCACATAGTATATTCTTGATTCAATTCCATGATGGATGAGTGAAGGAGAACAATGGTGTATTGCATATCCCTCTCTTGGCATAGAAAATACTTCCTATAAGTAAGCTAAATGATGCAAAAGTGTGCTATGTGGAAAGGGTGAAATGATATGGAGGTGAGGTGGCTCCAATGTGGAGGTACTCTCAAGTGCCTTGGGGAGAGGAAAAGCCTTGACTTTTCTTATCCATCCTCAAATGATGAAAGAATGTGACAAGTCAAATCCTTCTAGATATTGGAAAAGGGCATTGGGAAGAACAAGGGGAATTAAAAATTCCCCTTGTAAGGACATTGGGATATGGGGGGAGGAATTAAAAATTATCTTTTAATTCTTCCAAGGATATGGGAAGGATAAAGTGAAATTTAAAATTCCACATGCAATACCTTGAATGAATAAATATAATTAAAAATTCCAAATTGACATGTTGGGAAGATAAAAAGGAATTAAAATTTCTCTCTCAACTCTCTCTCTCTCTCTCCTTCCATCCCTCCCTCTCTCCCTCTCCCTCTCAAGACCTTCTCTCTCCCTCCCTCTCAGGTCTATCTCTCAGGTCCCTCCCACTTCCCCTTTCTCTCTCAAGTCTCTCTCTTTCTCTCTTAGGTCTCCCCTTCCCACTCTCTCCCTCTCAAGTCTCTCTCTCTATCCATTTCTCTGCCTATGTCCCTCTGTCCCTCTCAACTCTCTCTCTATCTCCCTCCCTTAGGTATATATATCTCTCTCTTTCTCCTTGTCTCTCTCTCAAGTCTCTCCCTCCCACTCTCTCACTCACTCTCAAGTCTTTCTCAAGCCCTCTCTCCCTCTGCCTCTACCTCTCCCTCTCCCTCTCCCTCTCCCTCTCCCTCTCCCTCTCCCTCTCCCTCTCCCTCTCTCTCTCTCTCCCCCTCTCCCTCTCTCCCTCTCAAGTCTTGCTCTCTTCCTCCCTCTTAGGTATTCTCTCTCTATACCTCCCTCCCTCCCTCTCAAGTCTCTCTCCCTCCCTCTCAGGCATCTCTCTCTCTCCCTCTCAAGTCTCTCACTCCCTTTCAGGTTTTACTCTCTCCCCCTCTCTCTCTCTCTTGTGAATTGTTCACACATCAATAAATATATAATAAATACTATGTATGAAATATATTATATAATATATTACATAATATTATTATAATATATAATACACTATACAAAATATATGTAGTATAGAGTATATCATATAATATATAATATAATAGAATTCATTCCTTTCCTTGATATGACAGATGGCGTTCGATGGTTCTGTGTGCTGAGCTAGGGTGTCTGTACCCTAGCTCGATCCCTATTTCTACTTGGTTTTGCATTGGGTGGGGGGTCTGTGTTTGCATTTGGGGGTGTGGTGTGGCATTTTCTCTCCTCTTCTCTATCCTCAGTTGCTTCTTACTGCTCTTCCTGCATGTGGGGACTGCCTCTTGGCATTGCACGGCGAGTCGAGTGATGTTGGAAGCCGCAGGTGTGTGCTGTGGAATGGGCCTTTGTGCCTAGTTTTTTCCTTCTTACGCGGTCTCTTTTCGGTGGTCCCTCCTTAGTGCTTTTCCAGTGTTTTGTGGTGAGCATTGGGTGGGGTTTTCAAAACCATTGTTTTGGTTTTTTATCTCAGAAGCTTGCATGCCCACTATCGGTGGGGTATAATGTTGTCCGGGGAGACCTCGGGCGCTAGCCCCAAAATGGACTTCTGTTCTGCGATTGCTGCGAAGTCTCCTTCGCATGCTTCAAAGGTTTTCAATAATAATATGTATTTGTCAGAAACTGGGCTAGATGGAGTGGGTCTGTCTAGTGGGGCTTGGATCACAAAAAATTAATGGATGTTTGGAATGTTGCAAGGAGAGGCCGAAATTCGTCATCCCATTGGAGATGGTTGTAGAGGATATCGAATATTACTTGAGGCACTCTTTTTATTGCAAGTTTTTGGGTATGCGGATATCGATGCAATTTTTGAAGTCTTGGGCCCAACGGACTTGGATGCTGGAGGGTGACATGGATATACAGCTTCTGGAAAATAATTATTTCATGGTTACCTTTGATTGCATGGCAGTTCGCAATAAGGTTTTTGAAGGGGGGCTCTATTTTTATAACCAGGTTGGTCTATTTATTAAACCGTGGCATGCTTGTTTTAACCCTACTAAGGAGCATTCGAATCGGGTCCCTGTGTGGGTTCGGCTTCTGCAGTTTCTAGTGGAATGTTGGTAGGATGACATTCTACATTTGTTGGGGTCGATGCTCAGGAAGCCAGTTGGTTCTTTGTAGCAGACTCAGTTCAAAAAGGTGATAACTTTTGCTCGTATTTGTGTGGAAATTGACTTAAGTAAGTCATTACCAGATTCTGTGGATATGTCTATGGCTCCTCACTCTTGGGTGCAGTCGCTAGACTATGAAACTCTTCCATTTCGATGTCGTCTCTTCCATGAATATGGTCACTTACAATGAATATGTCCAAGGGCTAGGCTCATGGAGCCTCTGATCTCCCAAAATGCTTGCAACCCACCTAGGGAGGATAAGGGAAAGGATCCCATTCTAGGGGATGGGGTTGATCCAGATGGCTTTTCCCCTGTAAGGAATCTTAACAAAAACTGAGGTCAAAAGAGGACCTTGAAGGAAAGACAAGATGAAGACTCTTTTAATAGATTCAAGGTTTTGGATGATCTTGGCCAGCAGGAAGTGAATTCGGGCTTGGTGAATTTGGATCAGGGTATTGTGTGTTTGGGACAAGTAGATCCTCTTTTTGGGGCTCCTCTGGATACACAAGTTATAAGAGCTTTGTAAATGGAGACCAACCTTCAAATGAATAGCAGGGTGGAGTCGGTTCTTGCTGTGGAAATGGAGAAGAGTAGGGGAGTTTGTTCTATTTTGACTTTCCATGTAGGAACAGATGTTGGGAATAATATTAAGTCTTCTCCTTCTCCTTTGGGTCTCCATCAAAAGGATATCAAGAAAGGGTTGGGGGAGAAATTTTCAAAGCTTGGTAGGAAAAAGGATATGGAAAAGATTAAGTTAGCTGGGGAAACTCTGGTAGAGTCAGGGTCAGTTAGGACTTTGGATTCACACTTCTTGAGCTCTTCAAAATGATTGTATTATCATGGAATGCAAGGGGCTTGAATGACGACCCTCGAAAAAAGTTTGTTTGTGAGTTGGTTAGAAGTCAATCTCCTGATGTTCTGTTCCTACAGGAGACTAAGTTATCTATGGCATGTATGCTTGGTTTATCTCCAAAGCTATGGGGAAGTGGTGAATGCCAGTGCATTGGTGCTCAAGGGTCTGCAGGTGGAGTAGCTTGCCTTTGGAATCCTCGGAAGATCCACCCT
Source organism: Sequoia sempervirens (assembly GCA_007258455.2). Classification (NCBI taxonomy): domain Eukaryota; kingdom Viridiplantae; phylum Streptophyta; class Pinopsida; order Cupressales; family Cupressaceae; genus Sequoia; species Sequoia sempervirens. The sequence goes on from VDFB02101066.1 coordinate 4,943, forward strand.
CTTTGGTGGATGTCCAACAAATCTTCTATCTCAATGATCGCCTCTTGTTCTGAGACTGGGGATTCTATTCTCCTCTCCAATATCTATGCACCTATTGAGTTTCAAGGTAAGCAACTTTTGTGGGCTCATATTAGATTTTTCTAGAGTATGGTGCCTTTTCATCCATGGATTATGGCTAGTGACTTTAATGCAAATTCTAAGTTGGATGAGAAGCGGGGTGGTATTGCAAGGTTCGAGCCTTCTACTTTGCTTCTTCAGGATAACATTTCTGCTTTGAATCTTGTTGATGTAAAGCCTACTAATGGACATTTTACCTAGAACAATTGAAGGATTCTAGGGGATAACTGCATCTCTGAAAGACTTGACCAGTTTCTTGTGTCCTGCTCTTGGGTTGGTAGATTGTGGCCTTCTAGCTCAAAATTTTTGGATTGGAGGGGATCTAACCATTGGCCTATCAAGCTTGTTGTCTCATTAGTTCATGTGCCTTGGTCGCCCCCTTTCAAGTTCCAGATTATGTGGCTTTGTGAGCCCTCTTTTCATCCATGGATTATGGCTGGTGACTTTAATGCAATTTCTGAGTTGGCTGAGAAGCAGGGTGGTATTGCAAGGTTGGAGCCTTCTTCTTTGCTTCTTCAGGATAACATTTATGCTTTGAATCTTGTTGATGTAAAGCCTACTAATGGGAATTTTACCTGGAACAATCGAAGGATTGGGGATAACTGCATCTTTGAAAGACTTGACTATTTTCTGGTGTCCTGCTCTTGGGTTGGTAGATTGTGGTCTTCTAGCTCAAAAAATTTGGATTGGAGAGGCTCTGACCATTGGCTTATCAAGCTTGTTGTCTCTTTAGTTCATGTGCCTCGATCGTCCCCTTTCAAGTTTCAGATTATGTGGCTTCATGAGCCCTTTCTTCATGACAATGTGGCCGAATGGTGGAGACATGGTAAACCATCTTATGGCACAACAATGTATATTTTTCTAAGCTTCTCCAATTTTTCAAATATCAGCTTAAGCGTTGGAACCAATAGTGCTTTGGGAACATTTTCCATGCAAAGGTTGTTTCCCAGGTTGAGCTGGATAGTATTACAAGGGTGATCAGTGAGGATGGTGTGACTGCTAATTTACTTCAAGAGGAGGCCAGGGCATTAAAAGTGTTGGAGGAGTGTGAACTACGGGAGGAGGTCTATTGGAAACAGAAGGCACAAATTGAATGACTTCAAGAGGGAGATAAAAATATGACATTCTTCAATTCGGTTAAAGCCAGGTGACATGGGAATCTAATTTCTTTTCTAGTAAATGACACTGGTGAGCATCTTTCCTCTTTTAAGGATATTTCATGTGAAGCTGTGCAGTATTTTATTTCCTTATTCAGGGAGGACTCTCAGGGGGTTGCTAATGAGGAGGCCCAAGTTTTGTCTCGCATCCCTTCTTTGGTTACTCTGGAGATGAACGAGCATCTTATGGGTGATATCTCGATCAAAGAGCTCGAGAGCATGCTGTTCAAGATGAAGAAAGGGAAAGCTCCTGGCCTTGATGGATTTCTGGTGGAGTTCTTTCAAGAATTCTAGGATATTATCAAGCTGGACTTATTGGTGGTTGTCCAAGAATCTTAGAAGAATAAGCAGATGTTATAGGCTTTGAATTCTACCTTCCTAGCTCTCATCCCCAAATGTGATGGGGTGGAAAAGATAAGCCAATTTAGAACTATTTCTCTTCGTAATGCGATTTACAAAATTATCTCTAAAATTATTGTGGATAGGCTTAAAAAATGGCTTAAAGTGTTGATTTCTGAGGAGTAGAGTGGTTTTGTGGTGGGTAGACAAATCCTGGATGGGGTGGTTATAGCCACGAAGACCATTCATTCTATGGCCATTTCCAATGATAAGGCAATGTTCATCAAGTTAGACATGGCAAAGGCGTATGCTAGAGTTCGATGGTCCTTCCTTTGGAAGATTCTTGGTGCTTTTGGTTTTGGGGATGAGTGGATTCAATGGGTCATGAGCTATGTTACTTCAGTGTCCTCTATTTTAATTAATAGTGATCCCTCAAAACTTTTTGGTGCCTCCAGGGGATTGTTCAGGGCGACCCATTATCTTCGTATCTATTTTTTATTTTTGTTGAAGGTTTGGGAAAATTATTGAAAAGGAATGTTGAGAGGGGTCTCATTCAGGGGTGGCGATGGGGAGGTAATATTCCCCCACAATCTCATTTGCAGTTTGTGGATGATACTGCGTTGATGGGTATGGCTACAATTAGGGAGGCTTCTCATTTTCTTGTGGTGTTGGATGTTTATTTGATTGCCTCAAGTCAGTTAATAAATGAAGATAAGTCCTCCATCTTCTTCTTCAACACTCCTGGTCCCATCTAGAGGAGGATAGCCAATATCTTGAGGTTTTAGGTTGGGTCCCTTCCTTTGACCTATCTCAGTATTCCTATCTCTTTCAAAAGGATGCCTAGGGAATCATGGTAGAATATTTTGGATAATTTTCAGACAAATGTTAACCATTGGACCCATAGATGGTTGTCCTTTGCTAGTTGAGTTCAACTAATCAAATATGTGGTTCAGGATCTCCCCATTTATAGATGTATGCTCTAGGTGGCCTTGGTTGGTTTTGTTCAGGAACTGGATGCTTTAGCTAGATAGTTTTTATGGGCAGGTAATTTATTGTCCTCCAAATTGAGTTTCGTTAGATGGGAGCTTATATGTAGTCTGTGAAAATATGGCGGTCTTGGATTAAGGCACTCATCTTTGTCCAGGATTGTGTTGGCTGCTAAATTATACTGGAGGTGGTGTGTGGAGCAGAATCAGACTTGGGCTAGGATATTATCTCATAAATACTTCCCGGGGGTCCTTCGGATGGATATTCCCTGCTATCCCCTAGTGGGGAAAGGATCGGTGATTTGGGGTATGCTCAAGAAGGGGGCTGCTCTCATCAAGGATGGCTTATTTTTTATTTGAAAGAGTGGGTTAGAGGCTCACATCTAGTTTGATTCATGGGATGGTTTTCTGCCACTTGTTTCCTAGTTTCCTAACCTGCTGCCCCTTTGTCAGCAATTCATTGCGGTTGGTTGGGATAGGGTGCGAGACTTTAAGTCTGTGTCCTCTCATGGTTAGTTGATGGTGGCTAGGTGGAAGAATCCCGCAGAGTGGCTTGTGGTTGGTTTGGAGGAGGAGTGCATGGAATTGTGAAGCGTCCTTTCTAGCAGGAGTTGTAGTTCCCTCCTAGATGGAGATTTTTTATCTTGGTCTCCCAACCCTAAGGCTATTTTTACTGTTGCTTTTGGTTATCAGGTGCTTTTATCTCACAAGCTGGATGAGGTGGAGGTTCAATGGTGGAAGAGAGTTTGGAATAAGTTTTCCTAGCCAAAGTGCAACTGTTTCATTTGGACCTTGACTTGGAACAAATGCTTGACTTGGGATAAGATACATGATAAGAGGGATTTGCAGGGCCCATCCATGTGTGTTTTGTGTGGGACTGGGGAGGAGGATTTTGCTCTTCTTTTTTTTTGATGCCCCTTTTCCCTAAGGTTGTGGCATTTTTGGTGGGAAGCTTGGAAAATTCCTTGTGTTCATGCCTCCTCCCTAGTGGACTTCTAGAGTATTCTAGGTAGATCTCCCACTATGGCCTCTTTCTTACAGAATGTGTGGTATGTTGGGCCTATATTCATTCTCTGGAAAATTTGGCTGGAGCGAAATCGTAGAATCTTCTAAGGTGAAAAGATTGTTATTCAACAGATATGACAAAGAATTATGGGTATGGTTTGGGAGACCGTGGAAGTGAAGTGTGAGGTGGTGTATCTGTTGGAGAAAGAGGATGCATAGAGGGTGGAGAGATTGGGCCTTCGTGAGATGTCTTTGGCTTTTGCTTGTGTCCGAAGGGGAAGGTAGACAAAAGATAAAGTCTTGAGAGTGGGTAAATGGCTTCCCCCTCCTATTGGATTTCTAAAGATTAATACTGATGGGTCCTCAAGGGGAAATCCTGGGCCTACTAGAATTGGGGGAGTTGGTAGGGATGCTTCAGGAATAGTGGTTTTATTCTTCTCTATTTATGAAGGGATGTAGACTGTCAATCTTATGGAAGGTCTGAAAATCTTATCCGCCCTTGAACGGGCCTGTGCTTTGGGGTGGAGAAAGGTTATTTGTGAGTCTGACTCACAGGTTTTGGTTAATTTGCTTAATTCTCGGAAGGTGGTTGATGTCAGTTGGCAGTTGGCTACGATGGTACAACAAATACTGTAGATTAGTTCCTTGATGGAGGTGGTTTCTTTTGTCCATATTCCAAGAGAGTGGAACATGGCAGCAAATTGCTTGGTGAAATCGGATTTAGAGCATCTTGATGGTTGGAAGATTGAGGGGTGGAAGCAGATTTCCCAAGAGCTCCGCCATGATTTGGAAAGGATTATTGAGGAGGATGGAGATGAGATTGGTGATGAATGATGTTGGTTCTTGCTTTATCTAATTGTATTTTTTGGTTTCTTGGGGCTTAGGCCCCTTGCTCTGTTGTAATTCTCTTTTATGAACTTCAATAAAGTTTTTACCCCTTGGTTTTAATAAAAAAAATATATAATACAATAATATAATAATATAATACATAACATATAATATATAATATAATACATAATACATAATATATAATATACATAATATATTAGTATATATTAAAATATTAAATATTACACATGTATTATAAATAGCATAGGTAATAGATATCTGTTCTAAATGGATATCCCTTTTTTCTGACAAATCAGTTAGCTTGGGATTGCCTAACCTGGAAAGTCAACCCAAAAAATGTGTTTACACAATTTGCTTAGTTTTCCAAAGTTCACGCTTGTGGCTAACGACTTTCTTTTGATCCGAATTTCATGAAATGAAAAGGGTTTATAGAAGAAATTGTCGGCTTTCCACAAATATAAGATATGCCTTATTTTGAATTTAATAAATAATTATTATTGATTTTCTACATACATTACGCCTAAAGTCCTGATTGATAGGCTGATTAATAAACTTCTATAACTTTTAGACTACTTGACATTTTTTGAACCTAAAAGATGCATCACATTCTATGCTTCACATACTATAGGATAAAAAAAATGAATTTGATAAATTTTTGACCAAGTTATGGTGGTCAGACAAACACATTTTAATAATTCTGAAATGTTCTAATAAAAAATCATAACTAATTATTCACATGCAAAAAAATTACAAAAAAAATCCAACACATCTGGGCATGTGTCCTCTACATATATTGAAAGTTTTAGAATTTTTTTTCTTGTACTTAGCGTGGTCAGACATACACTTGCTTCTTATCTTTTTCTTGGAAATTTAGTACCATTGCATTGAAATTTCAATTTTTTGCAAAACAGATTTACCGTTTTCCAAAAAAGGACCGGTAGCTTAGAAACTATATTCAATTTGCTACAAGTTTTGTTCTTACATATTTTTCAAATTATGTTAATAACCTATTCAAATTTTTATGTCAAGTTTCCTAAGTCTGTTTTTTTGAATTTTCATTGCCACTTAGGGGCCTAGTTTGGACCTCCATGATCCTGCACATACCCAGGAGTTAGGTTTGATTATCTTGAAGAGGATGACATAATATGTATACCATACAAGACTCTACCATATGTGCCATATTATACACGATAGCTAACCAACATTCAACATGATAAATTATTTGTTGGATGACATGACTATATTGTGATTCCATTCTATTATGATGTAGTCATATGTCAGTTCAGAAAGATTTAGATAGCATAGGTAGGCCATGACATATATTATTGAGAGCCACACGTAGTAGTGCAAGGCTAGGATACATCCATCGTCCTACCATTGATGATGCCATTTCTAGTGATTTAGATGAATAGGACCAGGATGCACCCCTATCATCGAACTTAGATGATGTAGGAACCATTATAGCCTATGAGTGATGGTGGGTGAGAGCATGGCCTCCACACATCTTCCCTGATGATCATCTCATAGGCGACGATGGACCACTACCATTTCAAGGATATGAGAGAGAGGATGGGAATGTTGATGGAGATATTAGTGATGATGATATTGTAGTAGAGGATATAGAGGAGGAGGATCAAAAACTAATAGGAGAGGAGCTTGATGAGCCAGTAGAGGTTGTAGATGCCCCCAAGCAGAGACTGACATCTCATCCTTGTGTCACCTAAGCACATATAGCGACTAAAATAGTCACCTCATCCCATGAGTGTGGAGAGTGCAGAAATTCTGCACCAACCACCCTTCCTACCCATGAGAGGAGTCTTGATAACTATTGTATCTTATCGAGATCCTAATTGGTAGTTTGGTGACCCAAGTGATGATATTTTTTTTATCTTTTATGTTTTAATTATGCATTACTTGTTATATCTTGTTTTGACTTATCTTATGCTTTATTGCTTGCAATTGGTACATGAGAGTGGCTAGAATTTCTCAGTCGAGTCACCTTGGATATGGTACCTCTTATGTCCCCACAATAGATGACATGAGTGGAGCATAGGCCACCACCTAGCATGGGCCACCATGTTGACCTATCTGAGCCCTTATCCAGGTGGAGGACAGCCTATGACGATGCTTTAAGAACCATTGATTTGCTTAGATCCAAGATTAAGGAGGTCAGAGCTAGGTAGGAGCAGTCTAGAGCAACACATGAGGAGCTTAGGACTTCCTACAAGGAGCTCAGGACTACATATGAGGAACTTTGAGCCAGCTGGGTTCCTTCCATGAGAGAGTCACAAGCTTTCATGTGGTAAAACTCAACATGTTGCAAGAGGAGCTCACTAGAGTGCAAACATACAAGGATTAGATAGAGTAGGAGTGTGTTATAGCACTCATACATGAGGGGATGGCTAGAGGTGAGGTATGAGGCCTTTAAGATCGGATGAGCTCTATGAGCTGCTCCTACTCCATTGTATCTTGACGAGCACCAACACTAGACCCTAAGGAGTCTAGTAGCCATAAGCCTCACTAGATACATACTATGTCATATCACACAAAATTTTGTTACTATGGTGATCATGTATATAAACTTTATGATCTTCAATATATATGAGCATGTTTTATTTGTATGAGTTCTTATTTTGATTAGATGTCAATGTGATCTATTAAGCAATCCTGTTAAGATTATTTAATAAATGTTTCCATGATCTAATTTATGTGACCTAATTAAACATTATGGTTTACTTAGATACAACATTTTATGAAGTGCGACATATTAAACTAGATGACCTAATGATCTAATTTAGAAATTAAATACATGCAATCTAATTTAATACCACACACATGATTAAATAGAATGTAAAAGAAAGTGATAATTCAAGCAAATGAAAAATTACTCTTACATAATTAAAGACACACCAAAATATTTGTCAAGAACGAAGCAATGTGAGATTAAATAGAAAACCATTTACCTAATCTAACAACATGATTTAGCGTACATACTATTCAAAATATTGTTAACTGTAATACTTGCGTAGATGTGTAGCATTGATAGGTTCTTTGAGAGGTGTACCATCCATTTATATTAGTGTATATGCTCCAAACCCATAAATTTCTTCAATGATATAAGGGCCTAACCAATTCAGGCTAAGCTTTTTTTTCTTCTAGAGTGGCATTAGCATTGCGTTGATTTTCATATAATACTAGAAAACCCCTTTGTTAAATGAACGAGGAATAAAACTACCATTGTAACTAGATAGCATTCTTTTGGAATAAGATTGGAGATGTTTGAGAGCATTTATACGTTGTTCATTGATCATTTCAAGTTGTTCTAACCATTTTCCTCTATATGTGTGATCGCCAATAATGCCCTTGAAAGAGCTTCTTAAAGAGGGAATTTCCAACTCTAAAGGAATTATTGCATTAGCACCATAAAAATGATTATAGGATGTATTTCCTATGGATGTTCGAATAGTCATGCAATAAGCCCACAATGCATAAGATATCTAGGTGTGTTAATCCTTGTTATGTTTATTTACCATTGTTTGCAAAATTCTCTCGAGTGTTTTGTTTGTTGCTTCCAATTTTTGACCATTGGATTATGGGTAATAAGGTGTTGAAAAGTGATGTTGAATGTGAAATGTTTCCAAAAATTTCTTCACTTTTTTGGTTTTGAAGGGTGTGTCGTTATCTAAAACTAACATAGAAGGAAGACCAAATTGAACAATAATGTTTTCCAGGATGAAAAGAAAGATTATGTTAGTAGTCATGGAACGAAGAGGGATTTCCTCTACCCATTTCGTGAAATAATTTGTGGCCATAATTATAAGTGTGTGTCCAAAGGAAGGAGGGGAAATCTTTCCAATGAGATCCAAACTCCATGCCAAAAATGGCCAAATAGGAACTTGGGCATGAAGTTCAGAAGAAGGAGTGTGAATCAAATTATTATTCTCTTGACATTTATGACATTTTTAACATGATTAAAACAATATTTATCCATATTTCACCAATAGTATCCTATGAAAATTAATTTTTGAACTAGCAATCTTCCCCCAAAATTCCCCCCACAGGCACGCACATGAGCTTCCTCAAGGGCTATAGGAATTTCATATAAGGCATATAAGTAAAAGACCATTGAAGGATCATCTATATAAGACATCTGCTAGGATTATATATCTAGTTGCAAGTTTCCAAATACAGGTTCTAATTTTTTTTGTAGTTGGTTCAGGAAAGGTATCTTCTTTTAAATAACTAAATATCCGTGTGTATCATTAACTAGAAACTCCAATATTGACAACCAATGCTTCTTTCACAATTTTTTCTATTGACAGTTTTGTGAGAGTGTGAACAATAAATGTGAAATCCGTGGAAGGATCGTCGAGAGAGACAAGTGAAGAAGCACTTGCCATTACATTTGCATGTTGATTATCCTTTCATAGTGTAGACACCTAAATTTGGCCTCTTGAGTTTAGTCAAAATTATCCTTTTTCATCTAAATATCCTCTTATCTACATTAATTAAATAATATTGCTATTATTTAATTAATACCCCTAAATTTCTGTAAATCCACAAGGTATTTAGTTAAATAATTAAATACCTTATCCTTTATTCCCCTTTTCCACAATCCTCACTTGTCACATCCTCCATCACTTTTTCTTAATTCTAATCCACCTCATAATCCCATCATTAGGGATGTGCACATTCCTAATCCATGATTAGGATGTGTCACATCCTCTAACTTTTGCAAGTTGGCTCTTAATCCTCATTAGCCACCTAACTTTCTTCTAATAATTGATCCACTAGTATAATCAACTCTTTAGCCAACTCTCCCCATCCCCCAAGGTCCTTTTTGACGAATTTTTAATTCTTCTCTCATCTCCCAAGGAATATTAAATTCCTTTTCTCTTTCCCAAGGAATATTAAATTCCTTTATCATTCCCATTCACATTAAAAATGAATTTTTAATTCTTTTACTCAACTCGTTGATCTCAACCCTTGATCTTGCTCCCCCTTTCAATCTCCACTATCAATTCCATCTCGCTTGGTTAAATGACTAACACTTAGCCATTTTTGAAACCCTAGCCATTCTCAAGCATCCATTCTCTCAATCTCTCAAGCACACACTACCATCTTGCATCCATAGCCAAATCCACCATCCTCGCATCCAAATCAAGCGAAATCAAGCCGTTATGTTGCCGAAATCATTCTAGGAGCACACACATCAAGCTATCAACAAGGAAAAACAAATTCATCAAGCTCAAACAAGGTAAAATTGGTTTTATTGTCATTTTAAGTTTAAATTTCATCTTAAGCCCAATCTTGAGTGTTTTGTTTGTTTTAGTCTCTTGCTTGATTTCTTGCATTTTAGGTAGATTGAAAACACTACACACACATAGAACATTGCCAATGGTGTAAGATTCAAAACCTTCTAGCAATTTCATTGTGATATTTTTATATTGGGATAACTTGTCATGATTTTCTTGATAAAACCCATTAATCTACTTAATGACTCATTGGGAATCATCAAAAATATGAATGTGTTGAACACCAAAGGATATGTTTGCACGTAATCCAACAATAATAGCCTCATATTTTTTAGTGTTGTTTGTACATAGGAAGATTAGATAGTAGGATAAGGGAACTGGCTTTCCTTATGGTGGAATTAATATAACCCCTACTGTAGTTCCAGTTTGACACATAGAACCATCAAAATTTAGCTCCCATGTTTCATTGTCATTTATTTTCAACACATTATCACTAGTGAATGAGTCATGATTGGGTAATGCTAATTTTGAAGGAGGGTTAGCAAAATGGTCGGTCAATGCTTGACCTTTAATTCTTTTTTTGTTGCACAGATTTAAGGTCAAATTCAGTTAACAACATAACCCATTTAGCCAGATGTCTTGATAAGTCTATTTTAGCAAAAATGTGTTTTAGAGGATCAAATTTTGTAACAACATTCACTTCTACGTTTAATAAATAATCTCAATTTTTTAGTAGCAAACACAAGATCCAAACATTATTTTTCTATTGTTATGTATTGAGTTTCATAATCAATCAATGTTTGACTAATGTAGCAAATATGATGTTCTTTTCCGTTCTCATCTTGTTGGGCTAATAATGTAGCCAAAGCATGGGTTGATGTTGATATGTAAAGGAAGAAGCATTTTCCTTAGACAACGGGTTGCAAGACGAGAGAATTAGCTAGATATTGTTTCAAACTTTCAAAATATTTTTGATAATCCTTATTCCATCTAAATTCCAATTCCTTCTTAAGGAGCTGGGTAAAAGGAAGAGTTTGATTTGCCAATGATGCAATAATTCGATAGATAGCTTGAATCTTTCCTTGTAAGCTATGCAATTGAGAAATGTTCCTAGGAGGTGCCATATTTATTATCACGTCAATCTTTTTTGTTTCCACCTCAATGCCTCTACACTATAAAACCCAAAAGTTATCCACTATCCACACCAAAAACATATTTATTTTGATTTAACCTCATATTATACTTACAAATTCTTTTAAAGATTTTCCAATGGATTTTAACTTGGTCTTGATGAGTTATAGATTTTTCCAAAATATCATCAACATAGTCTTCTAAGATATTATGTATGAAATCATGAAATATTAACAGGTCATAGCTCTTTGATATGTTGCTCTAGCATTTTTCAATCCAAAAGGCATAACAAGCCTACAATTTAATGTTCCCCAAGGTGTAGTAAAATTTATCTTATATTGATCTTAGGGGTTAATTAAGATTTGACTATATCCTAAAAAATGATCCATGAATTATAATAAGGCATGTCACGTGATTGAATCCACTATCATCTCAATATTAGTAAGAAGAAAATAATCTTTTAAAGATGCTTTGTTAAGATAATGAAAATTCGTACACATCCCACTATGATTATCAAGTTTTTCCATTGCTACAATGTTGGATATCCAATGTGAATAATCAATAGGGTGTATGAAGCCCGCATCTAAGAGATTTTAAATTTCAACCTTAACCAATAAAAATATCTTAGGATTCATGTTGTATATCTTTTGTTTTATTGGTTTAGCATCATTTTCAAGGATAATGTTGTGTGTAACTATCTTAGGATCAATAATTGACATATTTGAATAAGTCCAAGCAAAAATCTCAAGAAAGTCATGTAATAACATTGCATGATCTTCTTGTTCATCATCATCAAGGCACTATCCTATTAGAATCACCTTGCCTTCATTAGATCTATCCATTTTTATGTTTATAGAATCTCCCACAAGTAATGTACTTTGACTTGGAACCTTGAGAAATTATTGATTTTTGTCTTGTTCAGTATCACTCAATTTGATTTCTTCTCCAAAGTATCCCTTAGTATTTAAAAAATAGGTGAATCTTTTATTGTGATGGTAATTTGGTAAACACCATAAACTCCCAAAAATTATGCTAAAGAATCATCATTTTGAAAGTTATCCATTGGCATGTCATTACTTGTGGTATCTATTAATTTAGGATGCATCAATTTGAGGGTTTAGAAGAATCTTGCATGAGAAAATTGATATTAAGTGAAGGCCTTTTTGTTGCTTTCGTTATCTTTGAAGGGAAATATCCAAGACCTCTTGTTGTCTCTTGTATATTAGGCTCTATGTGATCTAGGAGGATCTATGAACCTTGAAAAATCAATTGTCTCCAATGCTCAGGAATTCAACATCATCAGAAAGAGTTTGGAAACCTGAATCCAACACAACTTGAACGGGCTTAAAAGGAGTTTGTATACCCAAGTTACTACTAGTCAAAGTTAAGGTGAAACATGAACTAGGAGCTCATGAAAAGGAAAATAAAATGGTCATCTCAAAATTCAAAAAAATTGGCATCAAGTCGAAGAGCTCGATGAAACGATCCCAATGACATTCATTTCATCGAAAACGAAGCTCGTATGATGGAGAATCGACCAGTAAAAGTTGCAAGTTGACCATGTTGGCTGAATGGTATGATGATCATGTTAGCATGTTGACTCAACAAACCGTATGCTGACATGGACCAATCGGTGGTTGACACGTGGTGTCTGTACGATGACGCCAACAATATGATTGATGACGTTGTGGCCTTCAGTGTGGACACGTGTGAGTATGTAAGCTGATATGATAGATGTGGTGGACTTATCACCAACAGTGAGTTGGAATATGACATGGGACAACTGGACAACGTGCAAGAGAATTAGATTGTGCCACGTGGCACATCAGTTGGGTGCCACATGGCCACCCATCTCTCTTCTCCATAGGCTATTCGAGTTTGTTTATCAAATATGTGATTGGAGGGGTTCGACCCCACAGCGTCCTCCCTACTTTCTGGATGCCCTGCTGTTACACCCCCACATCGGGTGCTCAACTATACATGGGTGACAGTTGGTTTTAATGTTTTAAAACTGGAAAATCGGTTTTAAAAATAATGGGTCGGGGGTCGATCCTCCGACCACCTCGGCCCCAAAATGCCTTCACACCATTACGTTGCCAATGGAGTTTGCTATATATAAGGGCAGTGTTTTATTTAAACACTTGTAAGCCTGAAGTCTATAACTAAATAACCTCTAAATGGTTATTAATTAGTTAGGCTTTAAAATAAAAACAAACAAATCTCCTAAACAACCAAAGCCCGAGAGTGATAAATTAAGGGCTCAAACAAATTTCAAATGATTTTTAGGGGGTTTGTTAATTATTTGTTAAAATGGGAGGATTTTTAACAACTTGGCTATGTAATTAGGAGATATGGGTATATTTGCGAAATAATATGGTTTTATCCCACATTAGCAAATAAATTGGTATAAAAAGGCATTCATCATCACTTCACTTGGAGATTTATCTCCTTTACAGGATCCCATTCTTGGGCTGAATTTTCAAGAATCCAAGTGGGGAGAGAGAGGAACTGAAGAATATGAGGAGGATTTTCTTGAAGAAGAGTAAGCCATTTGATGCAGAGTTATTCTAAGAAGATTATGAGAGAGTTGTGTAGACTTTTTTGTTGCAGATTTTTAGGTTGTAATTCTGCTTTATCTATAAGCCTTTGGAGGCCTTTGTGAGTCTTTTCGGAGGTGATAGAGATCAGATATTTGTTACAACTTTTTGTTGCAGGTTGAAAGCTCTTCTTCTTAGAATTTGTACTAAAGCATCTAGGGCATTGCTAATAGATTGGTCACTCAGTTTAGATAGACCCGGAGATGTAGTCAACTCGGATGAACTCCGTAATCAATCTTGTGTCCTCTTCTCTCTCTTTGTTCTATGTTATAATTCTCTCTCTCTTTATTGTTCCTTTTGCTCCATTATTTAATGTCTTTTCAGTTAAGCTTAAGGCATTAAGGATTTGTTCACCTTTATGCACATTCACTTTAGCAACATTTGTCATAGATCCCTTCCGCATCAAATCACTATGGGAACTCTAGTACCTTTCTCTTTCACTCCACATCCTTTTCCACTATAACCAAATTGTTTCAATAGTTGATATCCTTTTCCATAAAGAGCTTTCAGTTCTTTAATAGATGGAGGTTTCTCATGATCTATCTCATCATAGGTGGATGTGTAAGTTGTATCTTCTTCTTTACTAGAAGTTGTGGATTCAAATGCTTTTGATGACTCCACTATAGATTGTGTTGATATCTTGGCTGTTTCTTTTCCTTTTTTGGATGTTGTTGTAATTTTGTATTCGACCATAAAGGTAGGTGTGAAATTCAATGAACCTCAATCATCTTCTAACAATTTTGATACTGGCAAAAGAAACTCCTCTTTATCTTCTTCTTGCAATTTGCAAATGGAAATAAAAATTTCCATCCAATTGACAAACGAATATTTATTTGTCTTTATGTGATAAGTGAGATTTTGGAGGCTTTTACTAATAAAAGGAAGTTGATTTACAATTAAATGACAACTAAAATTCATTTTCTAATGACTCAATAACCATTAAATGACAATTGAAAGTTGTTTTTCAATGACTCAATAGTTGTTTGCAGGCACGAGACTTGTTTTAGGCTTAAATCTCACACTATATGTAGCCTATAAACTAAAAATATAATCAGTGTAAATACTAGCACTTGCATCTAAAGGAGGTTCAAGGATTACACTAGTAGAAAACTATATGTATGTTAATATGTTAGAGAGTATGTGTTTGTGCATGGGTATGTATGGATGCCATGAGCTGCAAATTCTAGTTGTATGTGGTTGGATTAAACAATTTATAATAAGTGCTAAGTAATGGAATAAAAGACACTTAGACAAATTTAGATTTTTTCCTTAAAGAAATTTAGTATTATCTAATTTTGAAATATTTTCATACAAATTTAAAACGCAAAGCAATGCAAATGAAAAAAAGAAAGTTTCCATCAAATTGACAAAAAACATTGCAATGGAAATAGAATGTTTGCATCTAGTTGGAAAATCAATATTTATTTAGATTTTACGTGATAAGTGAGATTTTGGAGGCTTTCGCTTAATATTCTGGAGGCTTTTACCATTAAATGACAACCGGTTTACCATTAAACAACTAAAACTTGTTTTTGGATGATTCAAGAGTGGTTTGTAGGGGTGAGACTTGTTTCAGGCTCAAATCTCACACTATATGTAGCCTATTGACTAAAAATAAAATAGATCGCAATATAAACAATCTAAATAAAATAAAACAATAAATTTGTCCATTACTATGTAGTAAATAAAACACCTAAAATGAAATAAAGTACTCTTGAAATATTTATAATAGTATTTACTATTATTTTTTGAAGTAAAAACAAAAATAAAAGTAAAAATTAAATATAAATTAAAATCATTTTTGAAATAAAAATAAAATAATTAATATAATAAAATAAAATATTTCTGTAAATATGATTAAAATTTATATGTTCATGTGACAAATAAAATAATTCTTAAATGTAAAATAATTATAAACTAGAACAGCTCTCAACGTCCATGGACAAACAAATAGTGGATATATTAGAAACCAAAGCCAACAGTTTCAATAGTGGATATCATGATATTCCACGTATTTGGCGACATGGCATTAAGCTGAAGCAGATTGTTTATTTGTGCTTCCAGTTTATTGTTTCTTTGGATCATCTCAAACTCATTCTCTGTAATTTGTATGTTAACTGGGGTATATCTGACTCCTCCACCAGTCTCTTGCGTCCAACTTTAGAATCAAGTTCCTCCTGTGCCTTCACTAGATTTTGGTGGGAGACAACACCAACAATTAACGATAAGAGCATCTACTGGTCATGGAAGGAAAAACAGAAAGTGGGAGGAATAAAATCCTTTTTGGAAGAAGTTTTCAAGTTTTGTTAACACATGCAGGCAGATGGGTGGCACTGAAAAAGGGGAAGTAAAATCATTTCTTGGAGAGAGCAGTCAGGTAGGATGCTATGAAAGGGGCCTTTTCGCTTGTGTCTAGAGTAGGATGAAAGAAATACCAACCATATTCAAAGAGGAGAATACAAGGGATTGTGTTGTAAGAGGAAGCATCAACAGAAAGACAAAAGACAGGATCTGAAAGCATGGAATTTGCGTTGAAAACAGGAGGCTCGATCTCCTCCTTTTTGTATTGATTTTATCAGAACTAAAAGTTTATGAGTTTCATATTTATTCAATCAAATGATATGTAGAGCAGATGGGCAACTGAAGATGTATCAGAGCCTGCACACTAAACATAACCTGCAAAGCTATAAATATTAATAACAAGAAAAAGAGATAATGTCAAGTGATCTTGGGCAGGGATGTCATGAAAAACCATGTGTTTGTCCACGCTCTGCCAAACTGTTATCAAGATTCAAGGGTTCTCAGAATTCAAAGGCCTTTAGGACATTTATGTCTTGATCCAAGACGGTTCTTGCAGGGATAGGGGCATTTATACCTTGGTCCAACGGAGGGCTTTGTGCTACGCTGATACCAGGTTGTCTCTCAACCCCTCCTCTAAACCAATAGGTCTATGAAACAACTATGTCATAGTTAAATTTCAAATCTCATAGCAAAGTTGGCAAGTTAGTATTTGGGACACAATTCCAGTAAGATGATCCCTCCCCTTAATATTACCCATCTTTTATTTAGACCAATACTTACTATGAAGCATATTGATGATGGTAAGAAACAGGATTGCAGAGGTTTTAGCTCAAGAAATGTATTTACGTATAAGTATTTATGAAATTTATCACATTAGAAGATATTCATTAGTCATTCACATTGCTACTGGTTCCAACATCATACTTGACATTATCTCTGCAAGCCAAAGGGCTAGTAAATAAGCCAAAAACTTGGTAAATAAATAAAAAATGAAGGGCAGGTTTTCATGCCGTTGTTTAGTTTATTTTGGTTAGTAGTGGCTGCTCAATTTATTTAATAATTATTTGAGAAAAAAATTTATGGAGCCATGTCATATTTTTGTTAACAAGCAGTTGCTCCTTATTTCCAGCCCCCCTCCTTTTCACAGCTTATTTTCAACTCTTAAACAATAACTACTCCTTTAAAATAGAAAAAGATTATAAGTTATCCTTTTCCCATAATTAAAAATTTGCATGGGAATATTCCAACTGTTCAAATTTAAAAAGAAAACACACTTAAACAGTCACATAAAGACATGGGATAAGCATTCAAGAATTTGGTGACAGTTAAAAATGGCTGATTCATATATCAATGAACGGTTGAGTTATTTTTGGGGATTGATCTCCTATTTAAGTATTTATCACATTAGAAGATATTCATCAGTCATTCACATTGCTACTGGTTCCAACATCATACTTGACATTATCTTGCAAGCCAAAGGGCTAGTAAATAAACAAAGGGCTAGTAAATAAATAAAAAATGAAGGGCAGGTTTTCATGTCATTGTTTAGTTTATTTTGGTTAGTAGTGGCTGCTTAATTTATTTAAGAATTATTTGAGAAAAAAATTTATGGAGTCATGTGACATTTTTGTTAACAAGCAGCTGCTCCTTATTTCCAGCCCCCTTCCTTTTCACAGCTTATTTTCAACTCTTAAACAATAACTACTTCTTTAAAATAGACAAAGATTATAAATTATCCTTTTCCCATAATTAAAAATTTGCATGGGAATATTCAAACTGTTCAAATTTAAACAGAAAACACACTTAAACAGTCACATAAAGACATGGGATAAGCATTCAAGAATTCGGTGACAGTTAAAAATGGCCGATTCATATTTCAATGAACGGTTGAGTTATTTTTGGGGATTGCTCTCCTATTTAAGTATCTTTTGGGTTCTATGGCTTGCTTCTTTATTGCTGCTGATCTATTTTCTTTTCCGGCTGGTTTCTTTTAACTGTCTTCTATATCTTCCATGCAAAACATAATTGGTGTTACGTACAGCATTCTACATCAGCAGTTAATGACCATATTTGAAGGCAAGAAATATGAAACACAAGCTTCATGTGACATTCTTGCAACTAGGATGTCATGTTCATTAGGTTGGTAACTAATTAATCAGATGTCATTAGAGGCAGTTTCTATGAGTCCTAATATGGCATCAAGGCAAATTCACTGCCAACAATTTACTGTCAATAAATTCACCTTCAATAATTCATCGTCATGAGAAATTCATCTCGTGGAAAATTCACTGCCAACAATATGATGTGAATTGGTGGTGGTGAATTTGTTGACGGTGAATTGTTGGTAGTGAATTTTCCTAGAGCCATCCTAATATAAATCAAATAACTAAATCTCCAAGCTATCCTAAGAATGTTGTTGTAAACCAAAAATGTCAAAAATTGGCAAAGTAAAAACACTTACAATAGCAGTTGCTTTAATAAATGCATCTTTGTCAAGAATTGCTTCACCATTCTTCTCTTCCTATGAGATCAGCACATCAACAAGGTCCTCCATCTCTCCCCCATCTTTAAATCCTTTCTCTGTGTGCTTCTCGACAATTCTCTGGAGATACAAGCTTAATTTATTTTGTACCTTCTTCATAGTCTTCTCATATCCTTGCAAATCAAACCACTTCATCCATGGAATATAATCCCCAATATACTCCATGAAGCATAAAGGATTCTTTGATCAAGTGGGTAATTAAATCTACCAAAATCCATGAATCCTCTCTGAAGTACTTCTCATTTATAATCATAGTCATCCGAATTTTGAAAGTCAATCTGGACAAAACACTTCTAATGTTAACAATGCTCTGCAACTGTGTCTGCTAAAACAAAGAATTTACTATTGCATAAATTTCTTGCCTTCTCTTGGTTCTGAAAGCTTGGATTCTTTTGGAAGACAGAAGCTCAAGTACACAGATTTTTGTAGCATTTCTC